>JAXGGA010016579.1:0-26350 GCA_038373865.1 Uloborus plumipes | reverse complement strand
CTTTATTAGAAAAGGATATTAAATTCTATGATTTTTTTCGCAACGTAAGCTATTAACCTTGTGAATATCAAAACAAAGAAACACATAAAATATATTTAGAGGCCACCATTTCGAACGTCCGCCATTACTGAAATATTCGAAATCTTAGATGGCCGCGTATCCAAAATGACTTGTAATTATACGTAGTATATGCACACCAAGTTATATGCTTCTATCATTAAAGGCACAATTCCACTTTTTTTTGTCATATATCTGCTGCACTATTATGTGTATATTTCACTTTACATCCTCATATTTAGTTAATAATTTATACCCTAGCAGCATAATCTCATCGGCCGATGATCGGCCATTCATCGAAACCCGATGAAATTCTCATCAGCCGGTGATCTGATTTCGCTGAGTTTTCATCGGGAATTGCTCCAATATGTCTCATCGGCCAATCAGAATCCGAGCAGCAAAATCCGATGAGTTTACGATGAGATTTGGAGCAATTTACGAGCAGTGCAGTCCCGTGCCGATGAATTTAGGATCAATTTTGGATGAAAATACGATGAGAGTTGGATCAATATACGAGCAGTGTAGTTCCGCTGCGATAAATTTTGGATCAAAATACGATGAGAGTTGGAACAATTTAAAGAAAAAAAAGAAAAAAGAGCGCAGTTTAGTTCCGTGGCAGTGAATTTTGGAACCTCTTTATTATTTCCCCCAACCATTTGCGACTGGCCAACTTCAGCATCGAACCCAAGTTATCGGCGCGGAAAGCCAACGCTCTACCACCACGCTACCAAGCCTACGAATAATGAGACCGACACTGCATATTTAACAAAAATTTGAGATCGGGAAAATTTTCATCAGAAAATTTGATCTTTACTACCTCTTTCCGATGAAATCTGTAGCTTGGCATATTTTCATCGGGAAATTTGATTGGAAGTATATAGTTTTCCAATAACACATAGCTCGGTTAATTTTCATCGGGAAATTTGATCGGAAGGATATCGTTTTTCGATGGAATATAGCTCATCTTATTATCATCGGGAAAGTTGATCGGAAGGATATCATTTTCCGATGGAATTTTGCTCATCTTATTTTCATCGGGAAAGTTGATCGGAAGGATATCATTTTCCGATGGAATTTTGCTCATCTTATTTTCATCGGGAAAGTTGATCCGAAAGATATCGCTTTCCAATGAAAAGTAGCTCATCGAAAACCGTGCTCGGATACTGATCGGAACGTCGTTATACTGTCGTTGTGCGTTACGGGATCAGTTTACGAGGAGTTAGTTGATCGGACGAGCAAAATCCGATGAGTTGATGCTACTTGTGTGATTTCTTATGTTGTGTTCATACAGAATTCAGCTCTGATATTTAGTTTTAATTAGATTACCAAATTTGTCATTGTTTATTAACTAATTCAACATTCTCTAGTTATTACACTTTATGAAATAACAAACTTTATTCTCAAATTTTTCTTTTTTTTTCTTTAGACCCCGCACACCCTCGTGCTCAAGGAAATCTTCGCTATTATCAAGATGCAGTTAGTAAGGAGGAAGATTTCAAGAAAGGAGATGATGGGGATGTTTCGAGTGAGTTACAGACTTTTAAAAAACCCAAAGAATCGCCTAATGTGGAGAAAGAAATTTATGAAAGTTTATGCCGAGGAGAACGCACAATGGTAATATTATTTCTTTACAAACAAAATTTGTCTTTTCCCCATTAAATATCTAAGTACCTGGGAACCAAGCCCACTCGGTTAAAAAAAGAAGAGATTTGTAAACTCGTGTTTTTTCTAAAGTGCGAAGTACTATTTAGATACACTTGATAAGCATTTTTAAGTCTTTGGTTGCAATTATGCATTTAAAACAGCTGTAATTTGTTTTAAAAAACACAACCTTATTTAATCCATGCTCACCGTTAAGTCACACCCAATTTCATTTCATTTGGTGCCGAAGGCGCGGGAGGGGTTGATGAGAATGGATGCAGAGTCCCTGTTCTCCAGTACGCATTTGGTTCCAGTTGGTTTTGACTTTCACTTCACTTCAAACTCCAGGGTTCCCCCAGTACACACCACAACTTGTGGTTTAACTGGGATGGGGCCCTGAAAAGCGCTCTGTTCATTTTTGAACCAGGCCCAAGGGCCAAGCAAACCCTTGGCCCAGCACCCCCTAGAGGTATCGTTTCACTTGGAGGATTTTGTGACCACGAACATTTTTAACGTCCCCCAGCCACCATTAATGAAGACGGTGGATCTTTGATCGGCTGGGCTTCCTCTATATGATCGGCCCGGGACCCTCCGATTAAGAGTCCAACGACCTACCGATCGGACTACCGCGGCCCACACCCAATTCTAACTTCATTTTGATCGATCTCATTTAAATTTAAAAAACAATAACAATTCTAAGGCGTTGCCAAAACTTGTTTGCCAAATACCATAAAAATTTTAATTTACGCTGATGTGATTAAATATGAAATCCAAGTGTTATAATGAAACGTGGTTGCTTGAAACAGTAACAATTGAAGTAATCATTAATAAAAAAGCTCGTCAAACTTTTGATGAAGGCTCAAAAAACTCTTTTTTGTGAAAACTTTTTTATAGAAGAAAAACGCCAATGTAGATGAACTCAAAAACCAAAACTTTATCTAAATACAAAATTTTATTAAAATCGTTAGAGCCATTTTCCAGATCCAAAATATATATATATATATATATATATATATATACATATATATATATATATATATATATATATATATATATATATATATATATATACATACAAGAATTGCTCATTTAAAGATATTAGATTTGCTTTCCTTTTTTCAAAGTATTTTGTTGTACGTATTATGGAAATAAATATTATCATTTTTAGAGGAACTCAGTTCACTGATTGATTTAAATGTACTGTAATTTTGTATGTATGTTTGCTTAAAGCTGAATCAGGATATGAATATTAATCTCATCACTTAAGTACTTTGATTTTTGATATGTGCTTTATATAGTTTTTTTTTTCTTTTAGCATTATATTGTTATGTAACACTTGCTTGATCTTCCAAAAAAAAAATGCTTTTACATTTTAATTCTTGACACACTTGTATGCATTTGGTCATACTTACGGTGTACTTTAGTTCTTGTATCTCAAATGTTGTATGAGATTTAATTGTTTTCCAAGAATTTATTTTAAAACAATTAAATTGTCTACAAAATAAATTTTCTGTCTCTTAACTGTCCTTAATTTTATGCTTAAATTTTAGTATCATTGATAGTGTGCGCTTCAAGTTCAATCTTCTGTTCTTAATTCAAAATGTTGTACGATTGATATTTCTTGTATTTGTATGTTTTTTAATTTTATTTATTTATTAGCATTTTTATTTATTTTTGTCTATTATTAATAGAATGTTGAAGTGTCTCACACTGTTCATGTAAAAATTGATAGAGTGCAAAATGAATGGTCTTCAAAAACAACAGCAAAGGTTCTTGATGTTGTTGATAAAATTCATCATTAATAAATAGAAAGCCCTGAGAGTTGCAATAGTACTATTGTTTTTTTTTTTTTTTTCTTAGCAGCTGTAACACCCTATTATCCAGAAGTAGGGGTAATTCTTGTTGAAAATAAGTTGTAACTTCTGCAGAAAAGAGTTGTGATAATGAAGAGTAAACATCTTGAAACTCTTTTAATGTATAGCAAAGAACTTTTCCTCTAAAAAAATTTAAGTTTATTGTTGTGCAGTATAAGCTCTTTTTTCTTAAAACTAAATCAAAGTTTTATTTTAAAATATTGATATTTTTATTTGGATATATATAGTTAGTGAATGGTATCTAAAACTATTAGTAAGTACAACATCACAAATTTATTTTTAAATACATTTATAAAATTTTGAGAATTATATGCATTTTTACATTGATCTAAAGGTTATTTATAAACCTTTGAAACCAAATTGCTGTTTGTGTCAGCCCAAGTCCAAGACTATTATTATCTTTTTTTATGTGCGTTTTTCTTTTAAAATCACTACATCTTTTATTCATTAGTTAATTTAAAGAATTATGTTTCGTCATTGAATGATGAATTTTGTGTGTTAAAGCTGACTCTAAAGAGCTAATAAAAAAATCATACTTAACATTTGGAAATGATATTTCTGCACTCATTATAAGAGTTATTTTTTTGTGAAAAATTGTCGCCTCTTTGAAAGTGAATGTTTAGTTAATCCAGAGATTGTTTTCTCTGAATGTAGTTGTGATTTTAAACTTTAGATTTTTCAGTAAATGAAACAGTTTTTATTTTTTTCATTTTGGTTATTTTTAAATTTGTAGTTTCTTTCTCTTATGTTTAATATATCAGTTCAATTCTATATTTAGAGAACCAAGAGTTTCTTTTTTTTCTCCCTTTTCATTCTGTGTCAAACGCTATAACCAGATTTTATTTTCAGAGTTTACAAGAGGAAAGCAAACTCTACTGCCATTACATAACAAATAACAATTCTTACTTGTTCCTTCAACCTGTGAAAGAAGAAGTGTTGTATCTAAGACCTAGAATAGTTGTTTACCATAATATTCTCTCGGACAATGAAATGGAAGTTATTAAGCAGTTAGCACAACCAAGAGTAAGTATTGTCCCCATGATCTTGCCAATCGGCGTCACTTTTTTATTTTTTGTTTGTTGAAAATTCTTATGCATGCCGCATTGATGCTTTTTAATTGCAGTTAGCGAGAGCAACAGTTCAGAATTCGAAATCTGGGGAGTTGGAAATTGCAAGTTACAGAATTAGCAAAAGGTATAAACACGTTTAAGTATTTCAATTTATACTTCAGCTGTAATTTTTAACCACATTACAGCAAAAATTTTCTTTAAAAAATTAAAAATGGTCACTTGTGTATGAATTTTTATTCTATAATTCAAATTTTTATAAGCCGGCCACCTTGTCTAGTGGTCAGAGTAGTCTGCCATGGATGGTGTGGCCCCGGGTTCGAGTCCCGGCTTGGGCATGGATGTGCTTTCTCTCTCCTGTCCGTGTCCTTTCTTTGTGTGAATGTGTTGTGTGAAAGGTTGCCTACCCTATAAACGGGTCCCTATGGCATGCGTGTACTGTGAAAGTCGGACTTCACACCAAATAACGGTACAGTTGGAAAAGTGAAGCAGCGCACCCCAAATTGCCAGCGTGGCTGGCACACGACAAAAAAATAAAAATATTATAAAAAATAAGAAATAAATTCATAAAAAATTCCACATTTCTCTTTGAGAAGAATGAAATCAAAATTATATTTAAAAAACTGTATGAATGTAATGTCCACTTTTTGAATAAACCTCAAAAAGCTATTTTTTGAATAAATATCTTTTAAAGGGAAAATAATAAAATTTAATAATGCAAGAAAGAAACAAATTTTAAAATTGTTATTGCATAGTCTGATTACCAGTAATAAGAAGAGAAATTGTTTTCCAAAAAAATCTCAAATAAAGCAAAATCAAGCCTTAATCTATAATTTAAAAAATAATATGTCAATTATTTTCAATGTACCTTTTTTAGCATCTTTGTCTAAATATATAAAATAGTATTGAAAAATAAAAAGAATTAAAAATAGTATTTATACATTGTTAGTTTTTTGATTCTCTTTTAAAATGAAGCATGATTTGTTAAAGGTTTTAAAGTATCTATAAATTATGACTAAACAGCAAGCAATATCTTGGATGTTTGCTCTTGTTATGGCCATTGATTTTGTTTTTTGGCTGTCAGAGGCTACTATAACACATGGTGCCTGTATTTGTTAGTGTTTTATAGTTTAAAAATTATTTTTTCTAGTGCTTGGTTGAAGGATTATGACCATAAAGTTATTGATCGAGTGAGCAGACGGATTAAAGAAGTTACTGGTCTGGAAACCGACACAGCTGAAGAATTGCAAGTTGTGAACTATGGCATCGGAGGTCATTATGAACCACATTATGATTTTGCCAGGGTATGAGACATTCGAATATTAGCTATCCAAATATTTTTAAATTGTGTTAATTGAAATTTGAGAAAAACTGTAGTAAGAACTAAGTAGTAATTTTAATGCAATCACCATGAGACAAAGTGATTTTAACAAGGATATACAAATTGCAAATTTAGTTAAATTCACCAATGTAAGCCACACATTTTGAATCGCATAATACAATGGAAAAAAATACTTTTATGTTGTGTTTTTCTTTAAAAATATGTAAATTATGTTTAGTTTTAAAGGATTTCAGATTTTAACGGTCAGAAATTTTCCCTGAGAAGCTCTTGCTGAGGATCAAAATGCTCTCTTACTTCAACAAGCAATGAATGAAAATAGCATATCCATATTGTCTGACTACTAATGAGATGAAAAGGCGAACATGCAATTTGTAAACGTAAATGGACTCATCTATTAGTTTGTTGGGAGGATAGTTTATTTTTGCAGACCTCTAAATCAGAGTCAAATTGAAATGAATAAAAAATGCACACCATTTTTTCCTTCCCTCTTCATTCAGGTAGAATCCAATTTAACTATACTTGGTTACTTTTAAATAGACGTATCAAGTCTAGAAATTTTGCTTTGTCTCCATGGGAACCCTACAAAAGAAAACAGCTCCACTCTTTTTTTATGCACTGCTGTTGAGGCATTTTGTTTACTTTATGTTTATTGAATTAGGCTTACTTCGCTTTTTATTATATCATCATATCTCAGTTATTTCTAATTTTTTGCTAACAAATCTAGTGCTAAATAGTTTGTTTTAGCAAGATCTACCATCATGGGTAACTGTTATGTAAATACTTCAAAAAGTATTTTGTTGACTCGCGCCATGTTTTGTCACACGAGTGCTTGCGCGGGGTCGAAAACGACCCCAATGTGTTTTTCTTCATTTCTGTTTCTTTATTTTATTTTATTCATTTGTGTTTTTTCACTAACAGAGACTTCTACAATGATTAGTTTTTGATTTGAAAGGCATAAAGAAAGTGTTTTATGAACTATTACGAAAATGCTCCAGCTCTCAAACACATCAGTAACATTTTTTTGTGTTTCCCTTTGGTGCAGGAAGAAAAATACTTATATTTCGAACTGGAGTACGAATATTAGCTCTAAATTTATTTCTTTGCCAAATAGTTTCTTTATCTCTTCCAATAAAGATGTCATCTGTATCAGGACTATCAGAATTTTCGCTAAAAGAAAATTTGTTTTCACTGTCATAATCACTGAAGTTTTCATCATTGCTAAACCTTCATCGTCTGAAATGACACATATTCATCACTTTCTCCATCGTCTAGTAATTAGCTTAAATGCTTCATCCCTTGCTCATTATGGAGTCTGCATCTTTTCTTTGTTATAAGTAGTGCAAAAGCAATTGAAAAATATGAATTTTGCTTGGACAGAACTACATAATCATTGTGAACGACTCGCTTGTAAACTGAAAATCATGGCTAGAAGAAGAATTGCTGACAACTACTTCTTTTTCACAAAATGTTTCGAAATTCTTTGAACCGACTCCAAACACCTGTTCCGTTTCGAGAGCTTTACTGACGTCAGTACTCGCATGCAGTCGTAAAAGACTCCAATCGCAAGAACCCCCCTAGTTTACAAGCATTAAAAGGATTTAAGAAAATTCCAACCACATTTTCCTATCAATCAAGCACACAATGGCAGCTACCCAAAAGATGGTTTCCTTATCTGTCCATGAAATTCCAAGAAATGGAAACAAAAATGGCTGGGGTTGTTTTCGACCCCGTGCGAGCTCTCGCGTGTTAAAGTTGATTGAGCAATTTTAATCGTTTGCATTTAATCATTGTTTCAAAAACTAAGTGGGGAAAAAGTCTGCAGCGCTGTAACTATGATAACCATAAGGGGAAAAGTGTGGAGAGTGGAAATTAATATTTCTTTCCTACGCCTTCTCTCGTTACCCAGGGTATAGCAGCTTGCCAGTTCCATAGCAAACGTGAACAAACAGTACCTTGCATATTTTACAAAGTGCTACTTTTCATCTACTTGAAGGGGCTGCTATAATTACAGCTGTGGAAAAAGCAATTATGATCATACTTTCACATTATAAAAAACAACTTTTAAAAACATCGAGATGTATATGAGCAATTGTAGTGTACGATATGAGTATAAACTTTTTAGAACAATTACACTTTTAAAATCAATCTTGTTGCAACAGTTCATTTCATTTATAATTATATACTTTTTAAATTGTTTCGATGTATCTATTATTTCCGTTTTATTTTCTTTTTTAGAAAGAAGAGAAAAATGCTTTTAAAAGTCTGGGTACCGGAAACCGAATTGCAACATGGATTAATTATGTAAGATACTTCGAAATTTAAAATTATATTAAGAGAACTGTACATATATTTTCAGGTCATAGGGCAACTTTCTTGTTGTGTGCTGAGCTTTCTGCACTGATGAAGAGACTTCATTGTAGCCTTGAAATAGCTATGCTCTGTATTTTTGTGATAACTTGTGCTTTCTTTATGTTGGTTTCTTACTTCAATCATATTTTAATACAAAGCTTATTCCGTTATTTTTCATTTTCTCTATTAATTCTTTACTTCCTAGATGAGTGACGTAGATGCTGGTGGCGCAACTGTGTTCCCTGAAATCGGAGTTAGCGTAAAGCCCATAAAGGTAAGCATTGTTTGATACTATTTCTGTAAATCATTTTGTAGATGTGTTATTATTTAATTCTAAGTGAATTTTCAAAAATTAATAATTAAAGTACATTAAAACCTTCTCCTTTACTTCTGCTAGTTGGTAGGCAGCACTTCCCAGGAACTACTTCTTTTCAGGGGCGGACTGGCCCGATCCGCTGGTCGGGGATCCCCGACTGGGCCAACCGCTGAGTGGGCCACATCAAACCTAAGGTTTCCTTCAAAATTTTTTAAAAAAAAAGGTTGAAAATATATATTTACAAAATGCAAAAACATTTGAGAACATTAAGTATTTCTTTCCTACTTATGGGGCCAATCGCCAATGTAGATAGCTGAAATCCACGTGTGAATACTTTCCTCTCTTCTCAAGTTTCCCTCTATGTTCAGAGCCCTGGGGTTACGGCTCTCCCATTGGGGAAGCTCAGGGGACCAGAGCAATGGAATTCGGCCCAAGACTGAAAAAGGGCCCGAGCTGAAAAATGAGCGATTGAAACTTATTTTTGTACTCCTTAACGAAAATTCAAGAGGCCCTCACGATCAGACAAAGGTTATCCTGCCTGCAATAAATACGCGATTTACAGCGTACGATGTTTAGTCATGAGAATCTCTCCGAAACCAAAAAAAAAAAACTCCGGAAATGAACGAAATTTTTCTCCCTGTTCTAAAAAGCAAATTTCGACTAACTATTGACCAACTTGATGACCAACTTGATGAATGACCTCTACATTAGGGTGGGGCGAAAAATAAAAATTTTTTCAGATCAACTTCTAATGGTTGCCAAAAGTTGTCTTTGGTGATAGTTAGCTTTTGTGCAAATTTTGAAAAAAAATCGGTTAATATCTTAAGGGGGCGCTGTGATTGCAAAAATTTACCATAGCTTTTATAGGGATTTTACGGTTAAAATATGAAAAACAATGCCGTTAGCTAATCTCATTGCATTTTTTTACTCATAAGATATATTCGTGCATTGAAAGCATATGAAATAACTCAAAAAATTATTTCGTATGATATATTTATATTTAAAGCATCTTAAAAAGAAATAAAACAGTTAAAATAGTGATTTTTAGGACAATATTAAGTAAAAACTTATTTTTTTTTACAGAATGTGACATAAAAATTATGAAACTGCTAACATATGATAACATTAAACAGCAAGCTCGTCTTCAGATGGTATCATTGTTATGGGAGGTTCTGTGAGTAGCAAAGGTGGCTAAATATAACGTCTTTTACTACAAAGAAACATTTTTAATAGACCATCGCATTGGTTAATATGTCAGCTTCATGGCACTGAATTACTTCTTTTCCACATAGTAAAATACTCAGATGAATGAACAACTGGTCCCCGTGGGTTCAGTGGTCCTATTGGCAAAATGTTGACAGGCTGCGAATCCCTAACTATAGTGAAATATGAGGCAGTTGAGTGCAATATGGAAACATGCCAACTATCGGCCGAGCTGACCTAAGAACAGACCAGAAATATTTACTGGAAATATTTGAAGCCGTTATTAGTGCCAAATGCTCCATACATCTTTCTGAAACAGTACCTAGTTCCTGGAGTCATTCTAGATGGCTCATGACAGTCAATCAAATTTGCGCTTGAACATCGGCACAGAATATCGGACAGCAAACTTAATAAAATAATTTTGGAAAAAAATAGAACCGACTTCAGTTGGAAATTGCTCAAAAAAGACCATCGAAACTACTTTTAAACATAAGTTTTGAAGTCGGCGCAAAAACAATGTATAGAATCATACGCAACTATATACATTTTAATGGATCCAGGTTCTTTAAAAGCATTCGCATACATTTCATTCATTACCACACATTCGTGTAATGATACAAATATTCTGCTTTTAATTTTCAATGGTTTCTCTGAAAAATGTTGGCAAAATATGGTTAAATATCATTTGACCTATCGTTCTTGCGCCGACTTCAAAACTTATGTTTAAAAGTAATTTCGATGGTGTTCAAAGAAAAAAATTATTTTTTACTTTTTTGAGCAATTTCCAACTGAAGTCGGTTCTATTTTTTTCCAAAATTATTTTATTTTATTCTTTTTAGTGTAAGTGTACTTATGAAATAAGGTAATGTTTCCATTACGGAACTTCACCTAATTTTCTTAAGTAAATGCTGCATAAAATAAACTGAAAAAAAAGGAAGAAACTATCAACGCGTCTAAAATTATAAACGATTGACATTAAAAAATAATCTTTGTTATTCTCTGGTATTTATTTGTGTACTAGCTTAATAAAAGCCATTTAAATATCAACGGTTTGTCAACTAATTTACATTTCAAAGCAATTCTAGTTTCTCGTTGTTCATAAAATCTTAACACATACTACGTACGTTACCGCTAATGAGTTTTATGTTAGATTTAGTTTAGCCTTGGTTCAAATTTTTCATCATGATTACTATTAATATTGCTGTTGCGAGGCAAAAAATTTTTGCAACAATGGATTGAAAATTTAATCATTTAATGGGGAAATGACATTAAATTTACTGTTTTCCATAATAACTTTTTTTCTAGTGAGCAAATATCGCCATATGAGTACATGGTACCTAAGTTACACCATCTCCTATCGATTAAAAAAACAATCGTCCAAATCGGTTCAGTAGATCATAAGTTATGTGCGAACAAACAAAAAAAAAACATACGCTTTGAATTGAAAACCTCCTCCTTTGTTGAAGTCGGTTAAAAATGCTTGTTTCAGTCATTGTTAAATGTGCACCTTGCTGGTTTATCATTAAGTGCAACTCATCATGCAAGAATGGTGCACGAAACTTGTGGCAAGTTATTCTACCATTCGCATTATTTACCAGACGCCCTGTTACTGTCATCGGGCCAGTTATTCAGAGAATAGTTTTTTTTTTTTTTTTTTTTTTTTGTATATACTGAAAATATTTTGCTGGCAATATTAAATGATGATCGAAGGCACGTACGGCAGTTAGTCTCTCGTCAAATTTTAAGAGTAAGAAACCCTAATTCTGTGTATAGTAATGACATCCACTTTTTTTTTCCTTTTTTGAGATTAACTTTTCTTCCGACTATGCAGACTTGATAAATTGGCAGTGTTAAAACGTGCTAATAACAGAACCTCCCATAACAATGATGCTATTCGAAGACGAGCTGCATGACTTAAAAACCTGAGATGCTCCCCATTTTCTTTGAAACATGTGAACATTTACTTGTCACACTCAATCCGTGGAATCTAGCGTAAAGATGGTGACGGATGTATCACTGACTACAAGTGGAGTAGAAACGAGGGATTGTTTCTTTCGTGCACGTTTAAAGGCTCGAAAAAAACTGCCTTTCTTTGAAAATAAAAAAGATTTTTTGTGAAAGCTCAAACTGTGACACATAAAATTTTCGTATCATGTACGTTTTGTACATATTTTTAAAACATATTTCATTTATTTTAAAGTAATGTTGTTTAATGCTGGTTAATTATTGTGCTAAAAATCACTATTTTTCACTGTTTTATTTCTTTTTAAGATGCTTGAAATATAAATAGATCATACAAAATAATTTTTTGAGGTATTTCATATGCTTTGAATGCACGAATATATCTTATGGTAAAAAAAATATGCAATGAGATTAGCTAACGGCATTGTTTTTCACATTTTAACCATAAAATCCCTAAAGCTATGGTAAAACTTTGCGATCGCTGCGCCCCCTGAAGATATTAACCGATTTTCCTTAAAATTTGCACAAAAGCTAACTATCACCAAAGACAACTTTTGGCAACTATTAGAAGTTGATTTGAAATTTTTTTATTTTTCTCCCCACCAGGGCCGGATTACTGAATAGGCAACGTAGGCAGTTGCCTATGGGCCCGGGGTTTTAAAGGGGCCCCGAGAAGTCATGAAAACATCCTTTTCTAACTTTAGATGGCATTGAGCTAAACGGTAAGAACATTATTTGATGCAACATGCGAAAAGAACTTAAGTAAATGGCCATACTTCCATCCAACTTCTTTCTCATCACCAGGGCATAGTTTCAACTTAAAGAGGTGCTAGAGCCTAAAAGTGCCCACAACCTATTTCATCGCGTGTATAGCATTAAATTCGCATAAAATATTATTTGTCGTTATCGCAGGAGCTTTACTCCCTATGCAAATTAAGCCTTGCTCATCATTAACGCTATTTATACCTGAAAAATATTAATCTTTATGAATAATTATGCATTCCATAATAACAATTTCAAACTATTTTCATATATTTGCACAATATATCAGTTATTTAAAATCTCATTTATCAAATCCATATGGTGTGAAGGGCTCATTTGAAATGCCTATGGGCCTCCAAATCTTTAATCCGGCCCTGCTCCCCACCCTACTCTACATTGTAGGGAAAGGAATCGAAACCCCCAATTAGAGACCCAATAAGAGAAGTGTCGAAATTTTGCATCCCCTAAAGCCCGGGGTCAACAGATAAGGATTTTCCGAAGAAATCACTTGTCCTTCTGATTTCCTCTTGGGGAGAGAGGAGGGGGGGGGAGGGGTTCTCGGACACCTCGGTTTGAATCAGACTACAGTAGGAGGGGGAAAAAGAGGGAACATAAAGATGCAATGGATTGACCAATACCGTCCATGTCTTGGCAATCCGAATTTCTATTCGTTTCCGCGTCTTTTAAGGACTTATCATCACACGATCCAACGTCAAGCTACTCCAACTTTTAGCAATCCTCAATTTCGACCAACTCCAAGCTTGATTTCCTACTGTGTCCTACTGTTACATGTGTCTCTATCTATCATAAAGCTTAATAATATTTTAATTTTGAAATGTGGTAGAACGTAGGAGTGAGGCCTATGTAGTTTCGCTTATGTAGTAGTAGTATACATTAAAAAAAAATAATAATACGAAGGTGGGCCAAAATGTCATCTTGCCGACTGGGCCAAAGTTAGCCAGTCCGCCCCTGCCACTGCTAGAATTTTTTCTTTTTGAACCAATGTCCTAAGGTAAATATTATCTTTTCCTGCCACATTTCATTTCATCAGTAGGAAGTTACGTTTACTATGAAATTGATCAGTACTACTATGATTTTTACTGATTTTGAACTTTCACTCTTCAAAAATTAGTTTTACTATTCTGAACATGTCAAGAAATATTTCCATACCTAAATGCAATATAAGCAAGCTATTACTAGACTAAGATTATGTTGCTAGAAATTTGTTTAGCAATTGAATTAATGTATTGAAATTTTTTTCTTTCTGGGATCAATCAATTTCATGGGAGTACTTATCCACATAAATCGCTTTTTGAAAATGAATTAAAATTTCAAATGCAATGACTAAGCATACTTTTTAAAACGGATATAAAACATTGGGATTGACTCCGGTATGCTAACTAAACATGATTTTCACATAATCTTTAAAGTCACAAAAAACACATCGGGAATTTTCTTCGCATACATACTCAGTACCCATCCACAAGAAAAAAAAAGCAAGCTTTTAAGCTTTAAATTCTGTCATCGTATAAGCGATCACTCAGTAGTCAAACAAATAACAATATCAATACAAGTTGATCACGATCCTGAAATAGTGATGTATATTCATGCAGGTTTTTTTTATTTCCTAGTCTGTTGTATTTTCATACAGATTGTTGTGAACATCTTCACAATTTAAAAGTCACAGTATGGACATACAGGATTGTACTTGTAGATTAAACTTCGAGCAGACAACGTTTTTCACAAAAAAAACATCAATTCATTGTGGATTGGCCAAAAAGTGTCACGTGACCTCACTAACCGGCTTTCAACCACGGTGGAAGTGGTTGCTCTTCGTTCGACCGAAAATGAACAACCGAAGGTGTTTCCGAACGCGGTCGGTCACACCAAAAGTGACGTAATTGAGTTTCCGAACGCTTTCGGTGCGACCGGTGCCTGTTTCCGAATGTAGCCCAACTGTATCAAGGGTGCTACGACGCTGCGTAACTGCAATTGTAACTGCGCAGGGCACCATGCGCAAAAGAAACAGTGGAAGAGTGTCGAAAGACATATAAAATGAACTGTGAAGTTTATTCCAACGTTAGAGATGCACAAATATGCAGGTATACCGCATCTCTAACGTTGGAATAAACTTCACATCTATCGCACAAAGGTATTTATTTTCTTCATAAAATGAACTGTTGATGCTGCTTGGCTGTGGTCAGGAGCGTACTGTTATTGCAGGTACTGCGGTATCATGAACTGAAACAACTACCTATCCTCAGGACGAGAAGTCCGCATGTATATATTTGTACATAGTCATCAAAAGTAATAAATATGATTCATCTTAATGTTCAAGTGATTGCATTCCCCATAACTTGGGGGATCGACCGGGATTGGATTAAAAGTATTTGCCCCTAGAAACTGAGCAAGAATGAAGAAAAAAATAGAACTTTATTCAAAAGAAAATTGCGATTTTCAAGAGTTCCAAAAGTGAGAAGCTTTGAAAATTACCATCGTGATTAATAGCGTTTAGACGTGGACTGTCTGAAAACCTGTTTCGATTTTGGACTGTGTCGAATGAAATTGTGCTTACACAGCAAATCGCATTGACTTTTTGAACAAGAACTTTTTGTTTTGAAGAACGAAGTTTCGTAGAGGATAAACGAACAATTTTCAGTGAAAAAGACTGTTATCAGTGTTGTTAAAAGAAAAAAAAAAAAAAAGAAGCAAAAAATTGGATTACCGTTGGAATAAATCGAATGGGTGAGTGAAATTTTTTTTCTACACATTTTCTTTTGCAAATGCCTGGTAAGGAAAAGAAAAAGAAAAAAGTTAGCGAAACTAAAATAAAACAGAAAAAATCGGAAATTTATTATTCTGATAAAGATAACATAAAAATGGCGACAGAATTTCTTTCGAAGGCTAGAAAAAATGATTTAATACGACTGTCAGAGGAGTTAAATTTGCAACTTCCGAGAGATCCTACAGTGTCGAATCTAATTAAATTAATCATAGAATCTGAAAATTTCAATGAGGAAGTCACTCAAAATATCTTAACGGAAATTATTTCCGAAAGAAAAGAAGAAAAAGAACTTCAGCTTTTGCAAGCTAAGAATGCAAAAAGCGAAATTGCTCAACAAAATGAAACGCAAATTAGAAGCTTCGATGTTAGAAAAATAATGCCTAATTTTGATATGTCTGGTGACATTGGCATTTATTTGACCCTTTTTGAAAGACAACTGACTAGGTTGAAAATTCCGAAAGATTGTTTTGTTTCGGAATTGTTAGGACTCGTTCCGTGGGAAATTGCTGGAATCATTGCCCGTGAACCTGATGACCTTGCCGATGATTTTGATCATGTTAAGAAAATTTTATTGCAAAGATTCAAACTTACTAGTGAACAATTTCGCCATAAATTTTTCACTAATAGAAAGGAAATTTCGGTCTCATGGCGAGATTTTGCTTTTGAAACCAATCATTATTTCGAAAAGTGGATTGACAGTCTTAATATAGAAAGCATGGAGGAATTAAAAAATTTAATCGTGTGCGAACAGATTAAAAGGAAAGTCCCCTCAGATGTTCGTGAGGACTTAATTGATAAACTACACAAAATTAAAAATATCGAGGAATTAATTTCTCATTTGGATGAGTACGAGGCTGCCCGTTCATTTCACAAACGCCCCACAGCCGAATCGAAACCAAAAACACATGAAAATATCAAACAGAATTACATGAATAATGGTAGATTTTCCGATTCTAAGAAAAATAATAGCTCGGAAGAACCGAAAAACAGGATGTATTGTGTTTCGAAAATCACCGTACTTCAGAATGTCCGCATAAAGACCCGAAATGTAAAATTTGTAAATATTTTGGTCATAAATCTTATGAATGTGCAAAAAACGAAAAGAAAAATACTAGTACCGTACAAATTAATTCCGTGAACAAACCAAAAATAATGAAAAATGTTGCAAATTTGAATAAGAATATAAATGCTTGTGTTGATACTGGATCAGATGTAACAATTCTTAGTTTTGATATGTATAGAAAATTGAAATCTCCAAAATTATCCCAAAATGATACAATTTTAACTGGTATAGCAGGACAAACCACTGTACCAGAAGGGTTTTTCAATGAAAATCTAAATATTGACAATTGTATTGTAAATGTTGATATATATGTTTTGAAAAAATTTAGTTACAATTGTTTAATTGGTTTAGATGTATTGAAACAGGTAAGATCGACATTTGATGGTTTATCTTTGAAATGTTTTGGTATGAATAATTGTGATATGAGTGGTTCCTTGTTGAGGAAAGAGGCTGTTGTTGAGGGGTCGGGTACAAATAAAAATCAAACCAATGAAGAAATCGTGAATTGGGTGGGTGAAGATACCTCTAGCGTTACTGCTGGTACACACGAGCTAGAAACAAGTGTTTTACTTAATGAAATGCCACTTAACGTTGGATCAGATAATCTAAGTGAATTAGACAAAGGAGATTTGTTAACTTTGAATCAAAAAGAAAATTTAATTAATCTAGTGTCAAGTTACGAACCGGCCAAAACGAAGTCGACAGATTTAACAATGAAGTTGATTTTGAAAGATGAAATTCCAATAAACATCAAAAACAGAAGGTTAAGCTTCAGTGAACAAGCCATTGTTGACGACATCGTTGGGGAATGGTTAGAGAAAGGCTGGATTCGAGAAAGTTATTCTGACTACTCTGCACCTACGGTGTTGTGCAAGAAGAAAGATGGTTCATATCGGCTTTGTTTGGATTACAGATCACTAAATAGAAAAATTATTCGCGATGTTTTTCCTATGCCAAATATGGAAGAAATAATTGATGAACTGGGTCAAGCAAAGGTTTTCTCATGTCTAGATTTAAAAAATGGTTATTTTCATGTAAAAATGCATCCAGACTCGATCAAGTACACTGCTTTTAGAACAAGACATAATGCATATGAATTTCAGGTCGTTCCATTTGGTATATGTAACTCGCCGTCTATTTTTATGAGATACATAAATAGTGTTTTTAGAGAATTAATTAGAGACAAGACAGTTTTGGTATATTTAGATGACATCATTGTACCTTCTCAAAACGAAAAAGAAGGGTTGGAAAAATTGAAACGTGTCTTTAAAGTAGCTGCTGAATTTGGGTTTGAAATAAACTTCAAGAAGTGCCAGTTCTTGAAACGCAAAATTGAGTTTTTGGGTTATGTCATTGAAGACGGGACTTTCAAACCTTCTCCAGAGAAAACAGCCGCCATAAAAAAACTACCCGAAACCCAAATCAGTGAAATAAGTTCAGAGGTTTCTAGGACTTTCGTCATATTTTCGAAAATTTATTCCAGGTTACTCAGCACTCGCCAAACCATTAAGTGACCTGCTGAGAGACGACACGAAGTTTCAATTTAAAGAAGAACAAGAAAATTCTTTTCATGCCCTACAGAACTGTCTAACCAGTGAATCAGTTCTACACATTTTCAGACAATGTGCTCCTTTGAAAGTACACACCGATGCTAGTTCTCATGGCTTTGAAGCAGTGTTACTGCAACAGGATCATGAAGGAGTTTTGCACCCAATATACTACATGAGCAAGAAGACGAATTCTCAACAAGAGAAATATGGTTCTTACGAATTGGAAATACTCGCAGTTGTAGAGGCCTTGAAGAAGTTCAGAGTATATCTTCTTGGTTCGAAATTCAAGATTATAACCGACTGTGACGCTTTTCAAAAAACGATGAGCAAAAGGGAAATAATCCCTAAAATTGCTAGATGGGCACTTATGTTAGAAGAATTTGACTACGAGTTGGTCCACAGAACAGGAAAACAGATGAAACATGTTGACGCGCTGAGTCGTCACTCCACTCTAGTACACTGCGATGCAAAAGTTTAGACAAAATGCAAATATGTGAATAAAAAGAAAACTATTCAACGAAATGCTTTCAAATTTCTACTGCAGGTACACAATATGGTCCCAAATACGTGTCTGGAGTTCTTATAACTATAACTGGAATCAAATTTTGGATATTACAAAAGCCATTTTTTTACATTGTTGCAAAAGTTTAGACAATAGTCAGATTTTATGCAAATATCCCTTGAAATGTGATTGGTGGAGGAAATGCGGACTGTATTATTCATTTATAAAGTGCAGAGATTGCTGAATAAATAATCAAAATCTCAAAAGTTCTTTAGTTCTCGTGTAAAGAAGATAAGAAAGTTTGGAAGTCGAAATTTGAAAATGAACCTACTTTATTAATTTTTTGTCTTTTAAATTGGCTCTAGTATGGTAGTACATTGTTTTTTACTTTGTGGAGAGCAAATTTAGACATGCGTATCGATCAAAAAGTTCAAGAAAAATTATATTTCTTAAGGATGAAGGAATTGAAAAAACGGCTCAGACTGACGATTCGCCCCTTAATCCTACAAAACTTCAACTTGGGTCAAAAACAGCACGTGGCAGCATAAGTAGATGAACAACTGAATCAGAATGCATTAAAAAAACAAAGAATTGTGCCTGACCCTTTTCAGACAGAGTGTCCCAAATAAGCCAGATTTTATTGGTAAAAGCAGCACAGCATATGATCATTGGATATTTCTCAAGTCCCGCGAAAAGAATTATAATCCATCCAGGCCATCCCAATTTTAATAATTTTTATCAAAGAAAGTACCATTCATTTTTTAGTCACGATGATACATATGCTGCTTTTCACATTAAAATCTGGCTTATTTGGGACACTCTGTCCGAAAAGGCTCAGGCACAATTCTTTGTTTTTTTTATGTATTCCGATTCAGTTGTTCATCTACTTATGCTGCCACGTGCTGTTTTTGACCCAAGTTGAAGTTTTGTAGGATTAAGGGGCAAATCGTCAGTCTGAGCCGTTTTTTCAATTCCTTCATCCTGAAGAAATATAATTTTTCTTGGACTTTTTGATCGATACGCATGTCTGAATTTGCTCTCCACAAAGTAAAAAACAATGTACTACCATACTAGAGCCAGTTTAAAAGACAAAAAACTAATAAAGTAGGTTCATTTTCAAATTTCGGCTTCCAAACTTTCTCATCTTCTTTACACGAGAACTAAAGAACTTTTGAGATTTTGATTATTTATTCAGCAATCTCTGCACTTTATAAATAAATAATACAGTCCCGCATTTCCTCCACCAATCACATTTCAAGGGATATTTGCATAAAATCTGACTATTGTCTAAACTTTTGCAACAATGTAAAAAAATGTCTTTTGTAATATCCAAATTTTGATTCCAGTTATAGTTATAAGAACTCCAGACACGTATTTGGGACCATATTGTGTATCTGCAGTAGAAATTTGAAAGTATTTCATTGAATAGTTTTCTTTTTATTCACATATTTGCATTTTGTCTAAACTTTTGCATCGCAGTGTAGTCACGAGATCACAAACAGAAATGACATTGAAATTAAAGGCTGCTCAAGACACAGACGAGCACATAAGTACCATAAAGAAGCTTATTGAAGAAGGAGCAGATGATACTCATACAATCATTCAAGGAATTTTATACAAACAAGTAGAAGGAAGAAATTTAATTGTTATTCCACAATCAATGCAATTTGATGTAATCAAAGAAGCACACAGAAAGGGACATTTCGGAGTATCTAAAACCGAAGAAATTGTAAAACAAGAATTTTTCATACCAAAATTAAGAAAACAAATTGAGCATGTTATCGCAAATTGCGTAAATTGTATTTTAATGAACAGAAAAAAAGGAAAAGCAGAGGGACTGCTTAACCCTATCTCGAAAGAAGACGTTCCATTTAGTACATATCACATTGATTTCATTGGACCACTACCGTCCACAGCAAAAAATTATGTTCATATATTTGCGGTGATAGATGCTTTCACCAAGTTTGCCTGGTGTTATCCGGTTAAGTCAACGTCGGCAAAAGATGCCATTGACAAGTTAAAAGTTCAGCAAATAACTTTTGGATCGCCACTTCGAATTGTGAGTGATAAAGGGTCAGCGTTCACGTCACAAGAATTTGAAGAATATTGCAAGTCGGAAAATATTGATCACCCATTTATTACCACAGGTATTCCAAGAGGAAACGGGCAAATCGAGAGAATCTTTGAAACAATTATACCAGTATTAGCAAAGATTTCAAAGGATGAACCAACAAAATGGTTCAATCTGAAGTCCAAAGAGTAATGAATAGCACAATAAGCCGTGCAACAAAACATACTCCGTTCGAGCTGATAACAGGAGTTAAAATGAGACACAAAGATGACTTGAAGATCAAAGAGATCCTCGAAGAAGAAAATGTGAAATTCTTCATGGATAACAGAGAATCCTTACGCGCTGATGCAAAAGCAAATACACTCAGGCACATTGAAAATAGCGACCCAAGAAGAAAGCATCGGATTGAAATGAAATTTAATACACATAATGATACAGATGAGATATTCACTTGATCTCAAAATCAAAACAAAAGAACGAATACAGGGCGTGCAAGGACAGAATACAGAGCAACTTCGATAGCGCGTTGGACCACCTCTAGCTGCAATACATGCCGCCACACGGTCCGACATTGAGTTGATTAGACGCCTGATGTTGTCCTGAGGCAGATGGGTCCACAAATTTGTAACAGCCAACTGCAAATTACGCACAGAGTGACACGATGGCATCTAACGTTTTAGCTGATCCCACACATGCTCTATGGGGGATAAGTCGGGGAGCGGGCCGGTCATGGAAGAGTCTGAAAATGTCGTAGGAAGTCTCGAGCAACTCTTGCTGTATGCGGACGAGCATTATCTTGCTGTAAGATTTCCCCTGGGAGACTATTTAGGAAAGGTCCTACATGGGGTCGAAGAATATCATCAACGTAACGTTGGCCGGTTAAGTTTCCATGCATCACAATTAGATTGGACCGACTATCATAGGATATGGCCCCACAGACCATTACACCGGCTGTGCGGGCAGTGTGACGTAGAACAGTGTGGGAGGAATTGTACCGCTCACCTGGGCGCCTTTACACCCGTACGCGGTTATCATCAGTCCCTAATACAAACCGAGACTCATCACTAAGCACAACTTTTTGTCAATCTGTGACATTCCACATTGATCTGGCTTGGCACCGCTGTAGACGCAGTCGCTGATCAATCCGAAGATTTCTTCTTGGGTCGCTATTTTCAATGTGCCTGAGTGTATTTTGAAGATCCAAGCAGAAAATATGCGCCAATTCAACCGAAAAAGGAAAAAAGCCAAAAAATATCAAAATGGCGATTTAGTAGCTATTAAAAGAACCCAAGGAGGTCCGGGACTGAAACTGCGAGCGAAGTTTTTTGGACCCTATAAAATTACTAAAGTAAAGATGAATGACTGGTATGAGGTAGAGAAAGTTGGAATTCATGAAGGTCCAAAAGTAACCTCAACTGCTGCCGATCATATGAAACCATGGGTGATAGTTTAGTAATTTGGAAGCACTCATACCAATGTACATATTTTATCTGTTCAATTTTGCTGTCGATTTTTTTTTTTTTTTTGTTCTTTTAGTTTAGTATTTAGCCAGATGAAGCTGGAACTGTGCTCATGTCGGGACGACATGGAGGACGGATGGCCGAGGTTGTGGGAGCTAGCTGCTAAGCCCCACACTAACTAAGCCACCAACTGTATCAAGCGTGCTACGACGCTGCGTAACTGCAATTGTAACTGCGCAGGGCACCATGCGCAAAAGGAACAGAAGCGTTACCATCGAAACTCCAAGCCTTCTGTCTGAAACGGTTGAGGGGCTACGTCATCACATTGGGGCCAGTTTCTTTCATTTTCCAGCTTGTTATTATACGCAAAACCCATTCAAACTAGCAAGAAGAATCTTATTCCAGTTGGATTTTATCACCAAAACCTTCATTTGGATTATAAAAGGTAAGTTGTGCTTTCTTTAATGCATCATATTCCTTTACAATCTTGAATTAACTTATTTTTAAGTACTAACTGAAATTACCGATAGCTTCCGGATTAGTTGACTGAGCTTTAAGTTTACTTGATCTATTTCAGACTTTCTGTGCGAAATTTAAATATTTATTCATGGAAAATGCTTGCCTAATTGAAATTTCTTTTCCGGATTGTAAAAGCTGTACTTTTTCAAAATGTAACCGCCACTTTCGAAAGTTAAGTCAAGAAGCTAGCTAAACTAACTATTTTCCTAAACCATATCCAACGATTTCGTAATGAAATGAAGTTGATGTAAGGATTATAAAATATTTAAAGCGTTAGAGTAATGCATTGACAGACACTTTGTATCTATTCGAAACTCAAATACAACCTGCCAACGAAATATCTATGAGCAGCCATTTTCAGTCAAGTAATCCATTCCTGGCAAAACACCCAAGTCCTTCGTGTGCTGTATGATAAATATGCTGTGGTATTTACATTGTAAATTGACAGATTTAATGATAAGAATTTCACTAATACTTGGTTTTGGCACGTTTTTAAAAAGCTTGCTGAAAGTCAAATAGGTACCACTGATTTAGGTATTGTATCTTCGACAATTAATTTCGCCAAAAATTTACAAAAGCCATTTTGGTAAAATCTTCTTTTTTTCAAACCTTAAAATTTGAGTTAATAAAATTAAACTTTAATTTAAAGTTTTTTTGTCAATATTTTTTTTGGATGTGATTTCAAGTTCGCTAATTTTACGCCAGTCAATGAAAGTAAAATTTTTGGCGAAATTTCAAAAGCCATTTAACAATATTAACACAATTATCTCAAATTTGAAGAAATCGGTCAATGAAATAAATGAAGCTATAAAACAAAATTAAAACTAACATAAATGTTGCGCTAAACATTTTGGAAAACGTTTAAGTGGTGATTTTTGGCGCAATTTTATGATTGCGAAAACTATCGCACATTTAGACGAGTTTTGGTTTGGCCAAATTTTAACTGCTCCTTGACATTTTATAGTTCTAAATGGTTTTTGAAGGATTGGTTTGTAAAAAAAAAAAAAAAGTTTGCGAGTCAAGAAATTGAGCCAAGTTTTTAGCTGCGCCAACAACCAACATTGTCGAAACTCTTCATTGTACCTTTAAATTTAGAGCAATACTTGAGGGCCGACAACCTACATTTGATCTCAACTAAAGAAATAATGAAGGAGCAAACAAACTGATATTAAACGTTTACTACAAATTGCGCTTTTGTAAAGAAAAATCAAGCATGAATGAAACCTTACTTATTAGGAAAAAAAAAAAAGCTAAAAAATAATTCTAGTAAGCTGCCCACAATTTCTACTTCTCTCAGCATCATGATCATGAATATCCATTATGTATTAATATGTGTCAAAAACATTAAAGTATTTTCTTATGAATAATACTGAACTTTCAATTATAAATACAAATAATAAAATCATATAAATTTTTAAGCTTAGGGCAGACATTTTAAAATTCTGTAATTTACTGACAGTAATGTCATAAGTTTTGAGCTTTTGACAGATTTAATTAGAATAGGAAATATTAAATAACGCTTTTTTTAAAACCTATTAGTATAGGTAATTTTAACAAGCATGATTCGTGTTTTGTACTAAAGAACATTTATATCATTACTTGATCATAACATTTTTTTCATTCCTGAATTTTTTCAGACCGACTGGAAAAGAATGCCAACCCATGTAGCACAAACGGTTGGGGAATGGTTGGCCAACCGTTTCCCACGGAAGTGATGGTTGGGGAATGGTTGGTTGCCGACCAACAGTAAGCGAACGATGGCCCAACCCTTTCTGCAAACTGTTGGGCCAACCATGAAAATTTTTGATGGCCCATCCAAATTTGAAATCAGTTGGCCCTACTAAGAATAATTCAATTGGGCCTATGTTAGGAAACCGGCAAAACTTTGCTGAAAGTATTTTCTAATTTTTCCAGATTGTAAATAAATTTAAATTAAAAGTTTTCTACAATGCTTCATTGCATTTTTCATGCTTTACTGCAAAGTTTTAGAAAATATATTTTTTTACAGTAAAATAATAATAATTACACATTTTCCGGACGATTTTTTCATTTCTTTTCTTTAATCAGCAGATTTACACCAATTTGGTTTTTGCTTGCTGGAAAATATTTTTAGTTTTCCCATTTTTAAGAAACATGTTTCGCCGATTTCGTGAAAACCTTCAAAATAGATTCAATAAAAAGATCAGTTATTTATCATTTGATAAAGATAATTTGTTCTAACTATGAAAGTTTATTTCTGTTGTAAGATGAAAAATACTAAACTCCAAGTATTATATTATAAATCTCGACAAAGAGTATTTAAAACTGTTTCAGTATGTAATTTAAAAATAAATAACGCTATCTTTGCATTTTCAAATATTACTTGAAATATTGTTATTATTCATCGAAGAAAGATTCGCGATGACACTTTGTGCAGACGTCAATTTCTGTGTCTAAAAAAGCAGAAATAATATACTTTCTTCTTCATAATTATAATTTTCGACATATAGTTAAAAAATCGTCGATATTCCATTTTGTATTCTTCATTCTGATTTAAAATGGCTTATCGAAAAATGCAAAATGAAAAACATCAATTCCACTGAAATCGTAAACATACAAAATGCTTACAGGCGGCTTCCATTGCCGTGGAATTGTGGCGTGATCATATGGTGCGGAGCTCGTAATCAAACGGTCCGGGGTTCAAGCCCCGAGCGGGAGCAAAGCGTCAATCCTGTTTAGAGCGGTTTGGGATTGCTGCACCGAGTATTTTTCATGGGGGGAAAAAAAGGAACGAAAAAAAAATATTTTTCGACGGTTGGGAAGACCACCGTCGGCACTCTGTGGTTGGGCCATCGTTGGCCCATCGTCGGGCTTCCACTGTTGGTGAATGGTCGCCAAAGCGGCCATTTCGTATTGTTGGCCGACCATGCAGTAAAACCGTTGGCCAACCATTCCCCAACGGTTTGTGCTACTTGGGAAACAAGTGCTCGATTTCTAAATATAGAAGAAACTATGAAGAGAAAAATAAAGCTCATATTTTTTCGTTCCCTTGAGATCTTTGAAATTTATGAAAAAATACACTGACATGTAAATAAATATTTTTTAGAGTTGTGCTTTGTATATTCATTTCAAAAAAGTTTTTTTTGATCCAAAAGTTTGATTTTCTTGTTTTCAAAATCAACTATTTTCCAACCGAGAAAAGTTTAGTAAAAGCGAGCCAATAATAAGCGCCAATATAATCCACTGGCCTCAAGTGAGTGACGTCAGAAATCAGACAGAAGGCTTGGAGTTTCGATGGTAACGACAGAAGACAAAGGAACAGTGGCAGAGTGTCGAGACCACGGAGTAGAAAGAAGGAGAGAAATGTTCTACGGATGCGCTAGTTTGAAAGTGGCAACAAATTCTCACACGCCGCCAGAGGACGCTAGCTGAAACGCTCCCTACTTCCTACGGGATTCAATGTAAATGATACTGAATCTGTCCTCTCTTTAAATGCTGAAAATGGGAAAGAAAAAATTTTTTTTTCAACTGGATTTTGATGTAAATCTTCGACTGACATTATGAATTAAGTATGATTTTCATCCCACGAAAATAGGAGCCGTATTTTTTGAGAAATAGGTTTAATCGAATGCACTTACCAACTTGCCAAATCTGACAGAATCTGTCATTTTTTAAAGACTGCTGTTGGTAAGAGGTTTTTTTTTTTTCAACTGGATTTTGGTGTAAATCTTCGATTGACATTATGAGCTAAATATGACTTTGATCCCACTGAAGTTTTGCCACTTAATTTTTTTATTAATTAAAAATATTTAGTAGACAAAATAATTATTATAGACTGTATTTTCATA
>JAXGGA010016578.1:0-26356 GCA_038373865.1 Uloborus plumipes | reverse complement strand
ATATATATATATACACTGAAGTGACAAAAGTCATGGGATAGCAATCTGCAAATTTTCAGATGGCAGTAGCATCGCATAGAACAGGTATAAATGCGCAGTGCTTTTACAGAGCTTTCATTTCTGTTCAAGTTATTCATGTGAAGAGGTTTTAACGTGATGATGATCGCACGACGTGAATTAACAGACTTTGAACGCGGAATGTTAGTTGGAGCTAGACGCATGGGTCATGCCATTTCGGAAATCGTTAGAGAATTCAACATTCCCAGATCCACTGTGTCAAGAGTGTGCCGAGAGTATGAAATTTCAGGCATAACATCCCACCATGGACAGCGCAGTGGTCGACCGCCTGCACTTAAAGATCGAGACCGGCGACGTCTGCAAAGTGTCGTAAATTCTAACAGACAAGCAACACTGCGTCAAATCACCGTAGAAATCAATGTGGGACGTACAATGGACGTGTCTGCTAGAACTGTGCGGAGAAATTTGGATTTCTTGGGCTATTCCAGCAGAAGACCGACTCGAGTGCCTTTACTGACAGAACGACATCACTTGCAGCGACTCTCGTGGGCACGTGAGCATATCGGTTGGTCCCTAGATGAATGGAAAACCGTGGCCTGGTCCGATGAGTCACGATTTCAGCTGGTAAGAGCCGATGGTAGGATTCGAGTGTGGCGCAGACCCCACGAAGCCATGGACCCAAACTGTCAGCAAGGCACTGTTCAAGCTGGTGGTGGCTCCGTAATGGTGTGGGCTGTTTTTTCATGGCATGGACTTGGTCCTCTAGTGCGACTGGACCGAACATTGACTGGAAATGCTTATGTGCAGCTACTTGGAGATCACTTGCAGCCATTCATGGACTTCATGTACCCAAACAACGATGGGATTTTTATGGATGACAATGCGCCATGTCACCGGGCCACAACTGTTCGCAATTGGTTTGAAGAAAATTCTGGACAATTCCAACGAATGATTTGGCCACCTAGATCGCCCGACATGAATCCCATTGAGCATTTATGGGACACCATCGAGAGGTCTGTTCGTGCCCAAAATCCTGCCCCATCAACGCTTTCACAATTATGGACGTCTATCGAGACAGCATGGCTCAATATTTCTGCAGAAGACTTCCAACGACTTGTTGAGTCCATGCCACGTCGAGTTGTTGCACTTCGCCGGGCAAAAGGAGGGCCGACACGATATTAAGAGGTATCCCATGACTTTTGTCACTTCAGTGTATATATATATATATATATTTTTTTTTTGCGGAGTTGGGCACTTTTTCAAAAACAATGGGTCCTTGGGACCCAGCGAGATCCCAGTGTTCATTATTATTATTATCATTATTTTATATACTATTTTGCAATTTTGGGGTTTTTGGTTTATTATTAGCAAGCTGTTGGAGACCTGATGTGCATTGAAATGTTGTTAATTTCATTGCATTATTTATCAATATAAGTTTAATTAAATTTTTCTAGGTCAATATTGACTGTTTCCGTTTAGAAGAAGCAGAGACCATTGAAGATTGTCATTTAAAATTTAAAGAAACATGTGATAAGATAAGGAAGCACTTCCATTCAATATTATTGGCAAAGCAACGAGATGGAGATAAGGTTTGTTTATTCCTGAATTTTGTTGCAGTATTGCATTTTATCTGTATAAATCCCTTTTTGTTAAAACAGATCCAGTCATGTTATTATGGTTTTATGTTGTTTAAAGGTAGAAATTGATTTGTGTTAAAAGGATTTTTCTAACTGTATCTATAACAACACAATATACAGGGGAACATCATTGTTTCAGTTAAAGTTGTATTTATAAATCAATGCTTGGTTTTTGTTGAAAGGAATCAGCTGAAAATACCCAAGCAGGTGTACCGAGAGTTGACTTCCACCTGTTTATCATGGAATATGTTTTTTTTTTCCTTTTTGGAGTCTAGCATAGGCTCATTAGCTGACTTTTACTGTTCTGGTATTTGCATCATGTACATACATGTGTTTTATAACTGAACCTCCTTCAGCAGTGTATTTGCTTATGAATTATCGTGTTTTCATGCATCAGTCTTTGTACGCACTTAATTTTTAAATCCTAAAACTTTTGTGGCAATTTTAGATCAAACATTTAAATCTTTCAAAAAGTATATTAACAGTGGTAACGTAAAAAAAAGTCATTAGATATATAACTTTGATGTGAATCTTGCTTGATTATATTGTATTATGGCATAACATTTTCTGTGCAATGATTTATTTTTTCACTTTCTTAGAGTACTAGCATTGAAGACCGCAGGACTGATATTTGTCTTTTGGTAATGTGCTTAAAAAAACTTAATCGATTGGACAAACATCAATGGAAAAAGTCCCGTGATGCTGTTAATGAGGTAAATTTTATAAATATTTTTTCTAGTTGACTGCATTTATGTTTCTTTCTAGTAAGTTATATGTTAAGTGCATTCAAGAAAAAATTATGGTACTTTTCCTTCCTTTTTGGCAATAAATCATTTATTTATTTATTTATTTTTTTGCCAAAAAACATAACAGGCATTGTTAAATATGGTAAATATTTCCAATCCTGAACGTAAACACAGTTTTAGGGCTTGAATGTGCCACCTTGCGGTGATTTAAGATATTAGCTAAAGAGATAAAATATTCCAATTTTGCTAGGAAAATACATATGTCTTTTTTTTTTTTTTTTGTCTAACAAACTTTGGTAAAATTACGTTTCAATTTTTCATAAATTAATTTGTTAATAATTAACTCATAAAATAAGGCTGAGAATGGTAAGTGTCTATGTGATATTCCTCTATTTAAAAAATTAAAAGTAATAGCCACTGCTTGTTTTATTGATATGTGTTGTTTGTTTCATTCAATAAACTGTACAAAATTTCCTCTGTTGATACTAATTCTGGTATTTTTCACAAAACGTGTATTTCTGAAGCCCTGTATCTCCTGATCCCATTGAGATCCCATCATAGAATTTTGCAATATGTATCAAGACATCACAAACAATTTTTGGTAATTTTTTGGAATTTTTAAAATTGCCACTTTTTGAAAAATTTAAAATTTAAAATTTAATTTTAAAATTTAAATTTTTTTAAAAATTTAACCCCTATGTTGTAGCATATCATAATAAAGCCCTATTCAACAGCTTTAAAATGAGACCAGTCCCAGGTTAATATCACCACTGGTTGCGAGCCTATAGGCATTTTAATGTGTTAAAGTATGGTGTTTTTTCAAAGAAATTTAAAATTTAAAAAATTTATAACTTCAAAAATAATTGGGCTATGTAACTGAAATTTGGTATTTTTTCATATGTCTATGATATAATGCTGCATACCAAAAATCATGAAAATCTGAGACATCAAGTCTGAATCAGTGTGTTGATTTCACATGGAATGACCCTGCTGCTTTGAATTGAGGTTTAAAACCTTTTTTGCGTTAAAAAGCCTGGTATTCCAAAAAATATGTGTTTGTATAAAGCTTGTAAATGTTTTATTGCGATTGACATAATCCTTTATTGGCATATTTTAATTTTTTAATTCATAATTTAAAAACAATAAAATACAAATTTACATATAAATTTCTGTTCCTGATAAGTATTGGGAGAAAAAAACTTATCAGATTTGCATGAATCTTGAACTCAACTTATTTTGATCTGTTATTCTATTTCAGGTCAAAAGATGAAGAGATTGAACTAGTTTCAGTTGATGAATTTTATAAAGATGCTCCTGAAAGTATTTCAAATCCGGTAATTTTTTTCTTTTTAATTTGCAAAATTGTGTCTTTACCTATCATTATGCTTTACTAAGATGATAGTAAATGTGAAGCATTCATGAAATTCAACTGAACAAATTTCTCATGGATGTAGTTACTTCAAGAAAGTCCACTCTGAATGAATTCTGTTTGATATTATGAATCTCTTTTGGTTGTTCCTTTTGCATTCTTTAAAGATCATAGTTTTTGTATTATAAGTTGCATGTATGTCTATTGTATTGTCAGTTTTTTAAGAAATCTGTTTCGCCTATAATTTTATTCACATTCTACTGTAAAGGTTAACATTCAATATTTTTTGATGGAAAGGATGGCAACATACATGTGATTACTTTCAAAATAATTTGGCTGAAAATATTTGACATACTGTGACTGGTTGGTGAGACGGGCAAAAGTGCTTTTAAATGCATTTAGTATAAAAATTTATTATAATTTTTTATTTTAATTTTTATCATTTTGGTTTCTCTTACTCTGTTTTATTTATTTATTTATTTATTTTTTCAAATTGAAATTTCTAACCAAAACCAATCAAAGAATGCTCCTTTTTAAAAAGTTATGTAGATCGCTGTCGCCTCTCATTATCTTGGTCTAGAGAGCCTTATATTTCATGCTGTAAATTGTAACTAAATATTTAAAGCATGTTTACTTCTTTAAAGAAGTTTGATGTATGTAATATCTACACACTATGTACTGTATATTCATTCACGTTCACAAGTTATTTATTCAACCTCATCTTAAAATTTAAAAAATATAGCTTTTTTGTTCATGCAATACAAAACAAAACTTAAAATAGATTTTCTGTTTAGGAAATTACAAAAAGTGATCCTCATGAGTTGACAATGGCTCGTCTCATGTGGGAATTGGAACAACGAAAACAGTAAGTAGTTTGAATATATTTTAATGTTCAATATATTTCCACATTAGGTCTCAGTATTTTTATCTTGACTATTTTATTCAGTAATGAATTGTTTGTAAGATTTTGCTATGCTATGTTATCCCGCATTTTAGTTTTTTCGAAAGAAAATATAAGGTTTTTCAAAATTTTATTTTCTATGAAATTGAATATTAAGCTCATTTTTATAGCCTTGCGGCAGAAGTTTTTTCAGTTTCCTGCGACAAATTTTCTGGAACCAATTTCTTTCTGTAACACTAGAATATTCTTCAAAAATAAATATACCAGGTGTGTAAGTATGAAACCGGAATTTCCCATAGGTGGCGCTAGATGTCGATGTAGTTACCGACTCATCATGTCAGCGGTGTCTTGTTATTGTATTGATATCCGACAAAGATTTCCATCTCACAATAACACGAGTTTCATTCAGGAGCATTAGTTTACTAGAGATAAACATGTCGAGTTCTGTGCCAACAAATTACGATTTGCGGACATCACTAGTTTTCTGTTTTCATCTGATTAAAACCGCAGCCGAATCACATCGACTGCTTGTGGAGGCGTATGGTGAGCATGCTCTCGGTAAAACACAGTGTTTCGAGTGGTTCACACAGTTCAGAAGTGGCGATTTTGACGTGAGGAACAAAGAACGTGGACGACCACCGAAAAAGTTTGAAGACGCTGACCTGCAAGCCTTGTTGGACGAAGACCTGGGGAAACTGTCAATACTGAATGCTACCAACAATAAATGACCAATTTGGATCGAGCTTTGAGTACAAAACGACCAGAATACCAACAAAGACAACACAAGGTGATTTTGGCTGCATGACGACGCACCAGCACACAAAGCAAAACGGGTCCAGGAAACGATAGTCGTTCCGTCGGGAGATTCTTTTGCATGCGGCTTACTCACCGGACCTTGCCCCATCCGATTATTACTTATTTGCATCGATGGGACACGCACTTGCTGAGCAGCGCTTGACTTCTTATGAAGCTGTACGAAAATGGCTCGATGACTGGTTTGCCTCAAAAGATCAACAGTTCTTTTGGCGCGGAATCCGCAAATTGCCAGAAAGATGGCAAAATGTATAGATAGCGACGGACAATACTTTGAATAAGGTACTTTGTATCGTATCATTGCAATAAACGTGTTTTTCCTGTAGAAAAATTCCGGTTTCATACTTACACACCTGGTATATGCTACCCTCTTACAGTAACACAAGGCGTTTATATTTATAAAAATGTTAACATCAATACTATAGATTCATAGGTTTTTTTTCTCGTGGCTGTTTTATATTCTTTTTCTTAGCCTTTTTTAATCCTCCCAATCACAAAAACCTTTCTGCACACTGTCTCCCTGATTCTGCGACAACGTCGCAGTGTCGGCAGCTTTCTGCCACAGGGGCCGCTTCACACAAGAATAAAAATATGAAGTTACATTGATGAGATCCTTGTTCTTAAAGAGGGATAGGTTTTTTATAATTGTTAAACAATCTGTTGGCAAGAACTGCTTTCACAAAAATTAATTATTCTTACAAGTATTGTTATTATTTATTTTCATTGTTTAAAGAAAAAAAGAACCTACAGCTTCCCTGCTCATTTGAAATAATGTTTTTAAAATTATGTGGAACTTTTAGATCATTTTAGCATGAGGCATTGAAAACATGTCAATTTTATAAATTTAAATGTAAATAGCCAATTGGAAAAGAATGAATTGAAACAAAACAAATTCATTGCACGTTTTTTGTGCCAAGTTTAAGGGATTGAAATGACAGTCAACGATGAGCTAGCATAACGAGCAATTTTGCATGTCTCTCTCTAGAGTGTTTTACCTGATTACTTTTTGTGACTGTATATTCTTTTATTTTGTTTTATTTCCATTTTTTAAAAAGAAAACCTGAAAAAAGTGGAAAAATTAAAAGATTTGTATTAGCAATAAAAAAAAAAGATTCGTTTTTGGAAATCAAAAAATTTAAATCTTATGGTTTTTGTGTAAACCTATTAGCTGTTCTAAATTCTTTTTACTTCCTTTTACGTAGTAAAGGAAGTATTGTGATCGCGAAAAAAAAATCACTCAAATTTGAGTCTAAATTTTGATTTTGCTCACCCTCGAATGAATGTTCAGTAGTTTTTTCGACCTGTCAGCACGTGCATATGTACCTACCAACATATAAGCAGCCGAAAAATCCTTTTCAACCACCCCCGAGTTAATTACGACGAGTTTTCTCGTGACGTCTGTATGTACGTGTGTGCGTATGTATGTATGTGGGTCGCATAACTCAAAAACTATATGCCGTAGAAGCTTCTAGCTTGGTATGTAAGCTCTGAGGATGGTCTAGTTGTGCACCTCCCCTTGTGGTTGCATTTGAATGTTCCCAAGGGGGTGTTTTACCTCTTTTTTGTGGTAAATCAGTGTTAATTTCAATGCATACTCAAGTGATATGAATTGGCGCGACCACTTGGCGATATGTCGCCAAGCTTTTAGTGGCCAAGGGTTTGACGCCAACTTGGCGACATATCGCCAAGTTGGCGACAAATTTGGCGAAAAAATTATTTTTTGAATTTGGGTTCAACTTGGCGCTATTGGCGATATTTTGCGAAAAATTCACTGAATCATATTAAAATCCCCAATAATTAGAAAATTAACCTTGTAAAATATTTTTTGCATTGTTTCGTGGCAGATGAGGGGAGTAAATATTTGAATTGTTACTTTGCTCACTCCAAGCACTTTTTTTAACCCTTAAGGCAACTACTAAGAAATTTACACGTAAAAGGAAGTAGTGTGGGGTCCATACCAGATTTTTTGTATAACACTTTCACCTCATGCTGGGTCATCACTTTCTCTTTTTTTCAAGTAAGTTGTATTTGACCTGTTTTTTTTTTTTTCTTTTTTCTTTCTTTTTTTTTTTTTTTTTCTTTTTAAGGGAAATACCAGATTTCTCAAAATATCAGTAAATAAATGTTAGCCAAAAGATGAAATCTAGCAAAAATTTCTGCTCTGACCTTTTCTACCAGTTTTTTGGCTATCTTTACTCTATAAGAGAAATTTTCCCTCCAGCTCATTTAATTCCTGTTCTATGCTGATGAGTGTCAAAAAGCACGAAACTGCAGTCCATGGATGGAATAAACGAGTTTTTGGTGTGTTACATGTTTCTCGCTATGGCTTTATAATGTCAGTAATCTTAATCATACTTACTGTTTTATACTGATGAATTGTTCAAACTTCTTGAAAAGTAAAATATTGCTTATCATTTTCAACGCTAATCTTACATGCCTTCATTTTCATGTAATAGATTTGCCTTGAAGCTGAAGGAAGCAGAAATTACAAAGGAGGAACATATTCAGAAAATTAAAAAACTGAAGGATCAGTTGTCTAATGTTCTGCCTACTTTGCAATCTATTATTGAAGTATGTAAACATTGTTTCATATACATGAAACTCAATATAGTCGTAGCTGTTTTTTACTCAGCTTAAAAAGGACTCTTTGTCTTAAATATTAATGGATGTGAGCACTAACTCCCATTGCCTTAAAATGTTCTCTGTATTCAGATTACTTTTTAAAAATATGATCCAGAACAGTTGGCTTTTTTTTAAAGTAGAAGATATTGTTAGTTCATATATATATATATATATATATATATATATATATATATATATATATATATATATATATATATATATATATAGCAAGGCGTAACTTGAAGCATTAGTTATCGCTAACTTACTGGTCCCTAATATAATATACCAGACCATATATTTCACAAAACTTCATTATCATCGTAACTAAAACGGAAATTTTGAAACTAAGAAGCGCAAAAATTACTGAAAAAATTTTACAGTATAATTTTGTACCTTAGATTAAAGTAAGCATTAGCTGAACAAGAAACCTTAAACATTACATCAACATTAAAATAATAGCATGATCAATGTTAGTTATTTAAGTAGATAAAAAATAAGCAAGAAATTCTCGTAACTAATTAATGAAGTACAGAATTAATTTCTTTATAATGATAAAAATCATTCATGCTGTTTTTATGAGTTTTTAAGCTAATTAGTAGTTAAAAAATTTAATCTACCTCATAAAAGTCTTGGTACACAGATGCAAAAATATTTTTTTTCTAAGTTGAAAGGGTCAAGCTTGTTGAAATGCAAAGCTCGAGCAGCATAAGCGCTACTCTTCGTAAAAACATTTATAACTGAAATTAAAAAGAGAGGGAAAGAAACACAACCACACACATATAAAGGTTTTTCATTTTTTCAAGAGAAAGTTAAATAGAATTCTAAAAGATGAAATGTAACAGTCTTTTCCCTATGAAAAACTACTGTTGCATTGTCTCCGACCGGTCCGGCTCATATTGGGGCCATCGTCAGCTAACAAAATACTTTTCTAACGCCCGGCCGCTTTTTTTTTTAATGTTACCCACTGAAAAAAAAACACTACTTCCTTTACAACTTAAAAGTATAAGTGAATGAATGAAAACAGAAATATTTTTAAAAAAATAATAATAAATTGTTGTCTCCAAGAAGTGAAGGGGCAAGGGGGCCGGGCACTCTTTACCCCTGCCCTTTGAACCCCCACAATCCGCTAACTGAGAGTTGCGAGTAAATACAAAATGCGTTAAATAGCGTTGTGTGAAGAACAAATTACAGGCATAAGATTTGGTATTCAGCACCGGTGCCTTGAGCAGTAGTAAGACACGAGTTATGCACGAATCTGATTTGCTGAAAACTGTAAAAACTTGCGCGCACCCACACAAAAGCAATTTGCTTAGTTTAGCAAATCAAGGTGAAAGGCCTTATTATTTACTCAACAGATAGCAGTACTAGAATGAAATGATTCTGGAAAAATCATCTTTTTTTCGACTATTTTTTGGGACAAAAATTTTTTTTTTTTTTGAAACTATAATTCTTCCAGTGCTAAACAAGGTTTGCCCTGGTCATCGATGAATCCATAGATGACCAGAGGCCTAGCTGTTGATATACAGGATGTCCACTCCTATCGTGGCCCAATAGCTAATTTCTAAACCGTTAGCGATAAGCATATAGTTCATTTTGGAAAAAATCTCTAAACAGGGTGTCAATGATTTAAATCTGATTAAAATCGCGATTTAAATCAATTGATTTTTTTTAAAAAAATCATTGATTTAAATCACTTTTTATTTTAATCCTTAAAAAATTCTCTTGGACAATCCCAATTTCATTATTTTTACCATTTTCTTTTAGAGCTTTGATTTCCATCTAATAAATGGTAAAGTAATCCTACTCATCCCCCCTCCACAGATGCTGGAAGGTTGTAGTCCAAATTAATATATATGCACAAATAGTGCTATTTGTTGTCTAATATGTGAAATAAAGAAAATACATGCAGGTGCAGGGCAGGTGTTGCAAAGAGTGAATTGAGAGGGGAGGGACATGATAGAATGTGTGTGATATACTTTCAGTGAAAAGAAAAAACAAAAACAACCAAACAGAAGATGAATTTTTTATGCCTTGCATTAGCCACTGGGGGGTGGGGGGCAGTTTTTATTAGTGGCTGAAATGGGACATTTTCCAGCTTTGCAAAACAAAAGCAAAATAAAGAGGGGGGGGGCTGAATGAAGTGAGGATTGGGTTGAGCTTCCTGCCCCATTTGATTTTTATCCTAGCTAGTAGACAGGATTATTTTCAGATTGGCTCCTAACACTTTTTTCTGTGTTTCTTACTGGTGAAGCTTTACTTCAAAGGTGTTTTTGTATTTTTAAAATCTTAAAGGTAAGTTGTTCATAAATAAAAATTAATTAATAACCGAAGTTTCTAATTAAAAAAAAATATTTTTAATCTGATTTAAATAAAAAAAATCCGATTTTTTTTTTTTTTTTTTTTTTAATCATGGATTTTTTTACACCCTGTCTCTAAATTACGAAAGGAATTTGGGCTACAAAATGTTTTTCAAAAATATCAAATTTTGAAAGAGTTACAAAATTTTAATTTTTATACAGCTCCCCAGTCGTATCAATCATATTTAGTAAAACATTCTTGACACTGTAACGTTTAAAACTAAAAAAAAAATCACTCTTCTATGAAAAAAATTGACGGAGTTATGACATTTTGAAAATCAAGATTTTGATGGATTTCATGACGTCATAGAGAGATCGCTTCAAGGACCGTATGCGAAATCCTTCAAAATTTTGTTTCAAAACGTCGTAACTCGGTCAATTTTTGTTGTAGAAGAGTTTTTTTTTTTTTAGTTTTAAACGTTACAGTGTCAAGAATGTTTTACTAAATATGATTGATACGACTGGGGAGCTGTGTAAAAATTAAAATTTCGTAACTCTACAAAATTTGATTTTTTTGAAAAACATTTTGTAGCCCAAATTCCTTTCATAATTTAGCGATTTTTTGCAAAATGAACAATATGTTTATCTCTAACGGTTTAGAAATTAGCTATTGGGCCACGATAGGAGTGGACACCCTGTATATATATATCTAGAATGTGTGTAAATTATTGTTTTCAGTATATACCTATTGAGCAGTACAAATGAGATAAATTTTGTATAAGTTAAATTTTATCTTTATTTTAACACTCTAGGCTGCTGAACCTCTGGAAAACAAGCTGGGGATGCCTTTCCAAGCAATGCATGTAAAGCACAAAGCCGCCAAGTTCTTACCAAAACCACTTTATATCTTGTATCTTCATGCTTGTGCATACAAGGAATCTCTTGGTAACTGTTTCATTATTTTCTTTTCTTTTGTGCATATTTTACAGTGAGTGCAAATAGTAAGAGCTTATGCATATGTATTTTATCTTTAGACAAGAAAATACAAATTGCTATAGAAGGAAATATTGATGAAGCTAAGCATTTGCAGCTGAAGACAGAAGACTTGTGTAACATAGTTTTCTTTATTTCTGGCATAAAGTTATTTCATCACATTTTTGTGTTGTAGATTAGTCAGCAAATAGGTCTAAAAACCACAGCTTATTCTGTACATATAGAGAATGTGTAAAAGTTACCATAAGAATTAGCTTAGTTGTTTCTGCATTAGGACGAAATTCTAAATTTGAAGTTGGAAGTACCTGGGGCGAAGCCCCCTACCTTCCAGTCATCTCGTTGGTGGAAATGAGCCCCCGGAGGGGTGGTTAGCTGGAGTAAAGCCAACCTCTGATTGGCTGAGGAGATCTCTGGGAAAAATCTGAGGGAGATCGAAAAGACAATTAATTACAGAGGGGAGAAGTTAGACAGAGAACTTTGGGGGAGATATTAAAAAATTACTGGGCGGTTTTAGCAAAAATATTTCCAGGCTTAGTCCAGATTAAAAAAGATCTGGGCTAATGCAAAGAGTTTTTCTACGTTACTTGGGGCATTTCTAATGGTGAGCAGAGCAAGTTTAATTTTATTGAGAATTTTCCTAGCATTGAATAATTGATTAATTTCCTGGACTATTGCAAAAATTTCATTGAATGTTAAAAGCCTCCGTAGGAGGGTGGGTAGGGGGGGCACTCAGACAAGTGTTCCCAGCAGTAGCACTGGCGAAGGATATACCTTCGCTAATTTTGTTAGTCTTAAAAATAGGTCTCTCAAGGCTAATCTTAGGTTTGGGGAAGGCCTTGCAACCCCGATAAGAGGCTGCATGGTTTTCCCCGCAATTCGAGCACCGGGCCTTTCCTTTACTGGGACAATTTGCTTTGGTGTGTTCCCCACCACACACTACGCAGCAGAGCTTGCGGTTGCAGTTAACTGCCAGATGGTTAAACCTTAAACCCCTGGCAGGCGTAACATTGTATTACGGCTTTTCTATTGCGATATTTTTCAAGGTGGACCTTTGTGAACATAAGGGTGTTGATCGAAAGAATCTTAGCGGATTGTTCACAATCGATTAGTTGAATTTGGAATAGGGGAAGGGGGTTTTTATCCCTTCTGGACATACGGTTAATTTTGATAACATTGTAATTTAGGTTCCGGAGCTCAAACGCAAGGTCCTCTGTTTTAGTGCTAGAGGGGAGGCCCTTTAGCACGTATTTCTGAAGTTTCGGCCCTTTTAGAATAAAATTCGATTTTCCTCTGCATTATAACATGTGAAATGCTGAAATGCATAAGAGTGATGCTATAGAAAAGAGAAAACTTGCTGTCATAAATTTATTTGCAAAAATATTTTTTAGGAATTTTTTAAAATCTGTTTGTAAAAAAAAATTATTATATATATTTTTTTTCACAAATTTTCAGGCACTCAAAATTTTTCTAATTTATTGATGAAGCAAATTGGTCCCATATATATTTTTATATATATATCTGTGTGTGTGTGTTTTTCATCCGTTGGATTTTGAATAAATACTGTTACAAATCTTGTAAATAGTTGTTGTTTTTCCTGCCTTGCACCATTTCACTAGTTTTGGTTTTATCTGGCGACATGTTGCAAAAGTATCTGAAGATATCACTTCTACCATTTGTATACTGACCCTGTAACATTTTGTAGTTGTTGCACTTACCCTAACTTTAATAAGCATGAAGACATTCGTGGGTTTTTCTTTTTATCACTAGAATTTTCTTGAATGGATTATTTAAGTTTGTGAATGAATCGAACACTCCTGATTTTGCTAGAATGTTGTAGAAATTTCCTTCCGAGCATAAATAGCTGTCCAACTGCCTTGAACACAGTTAGTTTTTCTCAGATTTGATTTCTGAGAGGCTCGTTTTATTCGCTTGGGCGAATGTTTTGCTTTTGTAATTTCTTAATTACTGTTCATGTTAGATACGTGGTGCTGAGTGACTGTTGAGAGTACACTGTACTGTTTGCTACCTGATTGCTGAATGTTTAGCAATTGTTTCCTGCTTCTATTGTAAATAAGTGTACATACTTGTAAATAAATTTATAGTTACTTCCTCAAGAGTGGAATGATCATTTAAGAAAGTTGAAGGTGCTACGGACTCATTACAATATTCTTTTTCACAGCTGTAAAATTAAGTATCTGATATTTTTTTTCAGCTGAAGAAAGTGGCGAGTCAGATCAAGAAGAGAATGTTGATCTGGTATGTTTGTTCAATCTAACTTCGTATTTCATATAATTTTAACTTACATTTATTTTATCCTTGCTATATTTTATCTTTTAAGCAGCTGTATAAGGTTTTTTTGCATATCTAAACTAAAACTGCTCTTGAAAACTTATGCACTTGAATTAATTTTTTCCTTGTAGAAAAGTTTAAATGATTAATGTACGACTGTTCAGTTGATAAATATGAACAGTTTATTAAAACATGCTATGGTTATTTGTTGTAGAGCATGCATAGACGCTCAGTTACTTCTAGAAAGGATGATACGAGTAAAGACATTTTTAAAAAGCACCCGATGACTGTTCTTTTGACTGTTGAAAGTAAAGGTAAAAGCTTTTTTATTTGTTTTGTTGATGATCTGTTGACAAATATTTTTGTTTAACTTTAAGTGTTTTATGTTAGAATTTTAACCGTGTGATACGCATGCACACAGAGGTATTTATATGTATGTATATAAAAAAGTGAAAAATTGGTTAAAATTAAAACTTTTTAAAAACTACGAAATCTTCAACCTAAAAACGCTCAGAGCCGCAATAAATAAATTTAGAAACATGAGTAGTGTAAATTCAAAATTTAAATACCAACACATTCTGGTGCACTAGTAGCACTTTCAGACTTCAGAGAGGATCTGGTAATTCAACAAAAATCAAGTTAAGTATTTTATCTTCATGTTTTTTTCAAAACAGCTGATAGTTCCTTTAACCAAAAACTGCAATAAAGACGTTGTTTGGAAACTCATTTTTAGCCCTCAACGCTACAAGGAAGGGGTTATAAGTTTGACTTGTCTGTGTTTGTGTATAACAAATGTCATACAAATATGAGACCTAGTCAGTTGATAGAGAGTGTTTAAGCTAGGTTTCGTCTTTATATGACATTGATTAATGAAGTTATTAATTAAAATCCTGGAAAATTAGGCTTCCATAACTTTTGCAGTCAAAACATCCTTGAAAATTGAAAAAAAATAGTACCAAAAGAAAGAGCCAATTTTTCTGCATCTGATAGTTTATTACATGGTTCCCACAGTCTTGAAAATTCTTGGAAAAGTCCTTGAATTCTATTTTGACAATGAGGGACCCTGGAAAAGTACTTGATTTTCTAATAAGTCCTTGAGAAGCAGTAAGAGTACTTGATTTTTTTGCTTAGTTCTTGAAAAGTCCTTGAAAAAAGGGGAAAACACCTTTCATAGCTTTCCAACTTTTATGTATTACTTAAGAAATAATTATACTTTTCACATTTTGCCCCCTGATTTTTTTCCGCGTTCCGAAATCCGATTGCATCTGTCTCTAAAACATGCCCACTTTTATTTTATAAGTGTTTAAAAAATTAATTATGTGATTTTTCATGTGTAATATATGTAGGTTATTGGTCCTTGAATTGTTTTAAAAAGTCCTTGTAAAAGTCCTTTAGTTTTTCTTGAACGAGAATGGGAACCCTGTATGAACTTCTATATTATATAGAACTCAAAGTATAGCCTTTTTTAGCAGATTTTAAATACAGCTAAGCCTTTATTCATAGGATTGGTAACCAATTTCATTAAAAAACTGGTAAAGAAAGAAATCTCAAAGATAAAAAATTATATGATGCCAATTTCTATTTGTTGACAAATAAAATACTAGTAATTAATTTTAGACAAGGGTTTTAAAAGTATTTTCAATTTTCCCTTTTCATTATGATTTTGCAACCAGCAAATTTTATTAGCTGTGATTATTTTTCCTTTTCCGTGTGTCTCATGTTCTTTAAAATGCAATCAAGTTTACTTATATTTGAAATACATTCTTCTGACCAGTGATGTCACCTTAATATGAAATTGGAAACCAGAATCGGATGGGGGGGGGGGGGGTACATTTAATCTTAGTACTTATTAGTCTTAGTTATTCATGTATATCTATATTTATAAACCCTGACATAGGTAAGACAAGAGCAAGCTGATTGCTCATTGTTGATTGGCAATAGTTAAATGTGCAATTGTGCATGAACCACCATTGAAAATGTCAAAAAAAATTGGTTATCATGTGCATTTTTCTACCTTTGTGTAAATTTTCAATGGAACTAAAAATATTCTTTAAAATGTTCAGAAAAGGGTTAGCTGTGTAATAGAAGCATTTATTCAGACAGGGGAAAACAGACCGAAAAGAAATACTGACGACAGAAATAGGCATGTAACAGAAAGTCTGAATTCAAAAATAGGCTTAACCCTTTGACGGTTATGGAAATGAGCAGTTTCCGTTTACTTAATTCGCGCAGCATTAGGAGTAAACAATAGTCGAAAGTGGCAGCTGTTCCTACATAATGTTATACAAATTTCACTACGCGAGTAGTGCTCGTCACTAACCATTTCGGTCAAAATCTTGCTCCCGAGTGGAACTCGTTTGCGCGCATTATGAAGCACGATTCGATTGCGAGCTGAACTCGTTCATAACCATCAAAGGGTTAATCGTCGCCAAATGCAATTAAGTAATAACAGTGACTTGCCTATGACAATATTCAAGAGCATAAATGTGACAAAATATGCAAAGTTTGCATTTTTTTAATTCGCTTCACTATATACAGGAAATTAACAGCAGAAAAAAAATATATATATTTCTGCATTGCTGATGTATATAAACCAAAACAATTATTGTCAGAAATGGGGTGACCAAACAAAGCCAATATCTCCTAGCCATTGACTATGTACAAACTGTAATGAATATCATAGAATACTTTTTTAGAAAAAGGACCGAGGGAGGCTTTCGGTTATAATAGTTTTGGCGACATTAATAAAACTCAGGCAGAGTTATAGTAATATGGTTATAATTAATTTTCAAGATTCGTGACACCACAGTAAAATTTTAAGTTCTATTGACATGTAAAAATATACCGAATTAATTAGTCCGCCCTCAAAAACCATTATTGAAAGTTTCAAATAATCACTTAACTAGCTTTAAAAGTTTCATACAAATAAAAATTATTCTCCAATACCATTGTTTATCTTTAATCTTGCTAAGTCGATCATGTTATCATAAGCTGGCTGGAAACCAACCAGAAACCACCAAGTTTTTGACTCTGCAAAATATTTTTCTTCCTTGCTAAAGGACATATTTTTCAACGCTTCAAAGAAGATGTTAGAGAGTAGATGTTTCTGGGTTTGGCTTGTTTGTAATAATTTGACTTTGAAAAATCATTCAATCAAACAAATCTTTTAATTTTTTAATTGCTTTGTTGAAATCGTATCCCCCCTTTTTTTTTTAAATTCTTTTTACTGAAGTTGTTGATTTAAAATTGATGTTAATAGTTTATTTTTCATTTTCTCTCCTCAATATTTTACTCCATATTTCAAAACTTCAAAGGGAAAATATTGCGTTATTTGGTTTTGATGTTTGTACTTTAGGTGGGAGCTTAAGTTTTGTGGATAGTATTCAAAGCTTGATGTTCATAATGTTGGTTCTCCCCTCCCCCTCCCCCTTGTGCCCCAAAAAAAAGATTTCATTTTTGAAGCAGAAGTCATAAAAATAGGACAATACAGTATATTTATTTATCAACATTTGTCAACACAAATAGAATGTTTCTAGATTGTACCTTTAAGTTGTTATATTTTTTCCTTTCAGAAGCAAAAATTGTTTTGGAGTTCAAATACCTTTTTCATCTTAAGATTGTAACTGTATCTGTTGTATCAGTTAGTCCTCAACAACATGGTTTTTCAGATGCTCTTGGGTATGTGAATTAGTATTTGTAGTTAATGTAAAATTCGCATTTCTGTGAAGTAAATATTTTACTTTTTTTTTTTTTTTTTTTGCTTATTCATTTACAGAAATCTTCTGAAATGGGACACATTTTTGAACTGCTTGTTTCCTGGAGATACTGGAAGAGAAACACCTAATCATGCTAACCAATTTTTATTGAGAAAATTTGGGTATAAATTGATGTTTTGGTTATTATAATATAACTGCATACCAAAAATGCAAAAGTTTTTCTTATAACTCTTATATCTCATTTGCCTGCCATGTTCAACTTTGTTTTGAGGGAAAATATAATAATGCGAAAAAAGTATTCTTCTGAAACAAACCATTCATACCTGAGATATTCATGCTCCAGCAAGGTACTGAAATTCTTGTACAAGCTTCTCTGGAAATTCGGCAATTCTATCTTCGGCACCTCTTAAAGCCACAAAATACTAGTCAGGCAAGCATACTGAATTTTAACTTAAATTCAGGATTTAGGAGTGCATTTGATTAATCTTACTTATGATTTCTTGTGACATGACTTAGCAACTTCGCTATGAGGCTAACATAATACACCTTTCCTATAATATGTCTTATCCAAACAAAACCAGTAGTTTTCTTTGTTGTATTATTTTTTCTATATTTTATAGATTTATTTTTTCTTATTTTAGATGTGAAGAGATGCCTTTTGCAAATGAGACAACTGGTTGGCCGTATATTTGGGCTCAACATGTGTCTGGGCTAGGATTTTTAACTCCTCAAGATGAAGAAATTACAGACATGAAAAGGCAATGGAAATTGTCTTTTTTTCACATAGAAAATACTGTTCAAAGTATTCGCTCCAGACTCATATCCCGCTTTCAACTACGTCAGCAAATAATTTCTCTAGGTGAGAAATTATCAAAATATTTACTTTGGCTTCTCAAATTGTGAAAGATGAAATGTGAATGAAAAGTTTTAATCTGCAGCAATAAAATTAATATTGTTTTCTTCACAAATTCAATGATTTCTTCACAAATTCATCAATGAATGGAGAAGAAAAATTAACAGCTATATCCTGAATTATATTAGCTGCTCAAAAATTTTTCTCATTATTTACTGTATATTCACTGTTAGGCCTCTTAACTTGAAAACTATTTAAAAGCTCTATGATAAAAGAGGTAAAAACGTTAAAAGGAATCCACTAGGTCTCTCATGCATTCACTTGCTTCAGATTTTGAATGTTTTCTGTAACAGAGATTTTGGTAGAGCAGTTTGTGATCATTTCAGTATGGAAGATTTTTTTTAAGCACAGTTAATCCAAAAAAAGGTGATAGGTGTCTCCTCCCCCACCCCCTCCCTACACACACGCAATAACATATATAAATATGTAGATCTTGACATCACGAAAAAAAAGAGATTGCATTACACTTAAAAGGTTAATTACCCTTAAATTCTGTTAAGATTTTTCATGGGGGGGGGGGGAGGCATGAAAGAAGATTTAGTTCTTTTAGAACAATTGTCCATTGAAAGAAATGTTCTACTGGACTGCAATAGTGGCTAACTGCATTTTCTAATAATGCATTAACTGAATTCTCTAATAATGCATTAAAAGTCTGCATATGAATGAAAAATGTGCTCAGAAACAGTTGGATACTTTAAAATCATGTAATTGAAAAAGATGTTTATTCATAAAAAGGTTTATTTACTATACTTGAAAATATCTGAGTTAGCATTAGATTATTATTGATGCAAAATATGAACATATATTTACATACTAGATTATAAAGCATTCCTAAAACATCTTTGGTACTTCCATTAAATGTCTGGCCTTTACTTTCTCTTTGAGCGAACTGCACATTTTATTCCTTTTTCTTTTTTTTTTTTTTTTTTTCAGAGCACAATTTCTGAAAATCACAAGTGCTTAACTTTATTGGGTATATTCACTCAGATTTTTTAGAAAATGCATCTTTTTTAAAAGACACATCACAGACTGCAATCTGATCTTGGAGAAAGAAATACTAATAGTCCAGGCTAGTGTCCATTGAAATGTCATCAAACCTAAAATTTATATATATATGAGATTTTTTGGTGGTTTCTATATGAATTTGACCTGCTGATTCCGAATCCGTTGAGTGCCAGACGCTAAACCTTGAGCATTTTTGTCAAAATGGCGAAATCCAATATGGCTGCTGTAAAAGGTATGAAGCAAATTAATGGAAACGTGCGTGCAATGAAACATTTTATACACTTAAAAATGATTGTACTCTTTAGTCAAAATATAATTCTATTGAAAATTAATATTTATGAAAAGTATACGAATAAAAAAGTTATCAAAATGGTAAAATTCAAGATGTCAGCCTAAAAAGTTGTAAGGTTTGATTTCAGGTATAAATCATTTTTTAAACCGTAATTTACATGAAAATAGAATGTTTTAACAAAGATAAATGTTTAAAATGATATGCAGGGAGCATAAAAAATGTGATTTAGCCTAAAAATAACACTGTAAAAATATTTAGAAACATTCCAAACTTAAGTTTCGGGATTTTGCCGGTTTAAACCAATTTCCTGCAAGAAACAAGTTTATTTTGCGAAAAAGTTTCCCATATTGATACAAGTTGCATGAATGCGAACTTCTCACTGGTATGAAACGTATTTTTAGCTACCAGTTGGAAGGTATATCCAACGTGTTTAGTGTTTCGCCTTCAGCTTGATGATGGACTGTCCAGATTGACTGCACCCAAGTAAGGAAATGTGCAATATCTCGATATTGTAGTTTTGGATGAATTGCAAACAAATTAGCGGCTCAGCTATTTGCTTGAAATTTCTGCCTTAGCAGTAGCCATATTTGTTAAACTGCTCCAGGAGCTTTCCTGGTAAGCCAGAAAAGTGCCAAACTGCTACCATGAACCAGGGGTGATTGTGCTCCGGTATTTTACCGGATTTCCGGTATTTTCATGCTCAATTCTGGTGTTTTCATGTTCAAAAATAACGGAAATAAAATATTTTTAATTATGCTTTTATCTACCTACCTCCGGTACTCTTTTTATTTTTCGAGATTTTGGTGATTATACCGATAATTAATAATAATATTCGTCAAATAGAAATGTTAAAATGCCATTCTAATTTATTTTTTTTTACTTTAATGGATTATTTTATTTGCATCTTTTTTGATTTTGATGCCTTCATTTTCAAAAACGCAATTGATTTGCATCCGATATGAGAATCCAATTTTTCTCATTTCTAGATAAATCTAGTATCTAGATAAATTCTTTTCCATATTTTCAGTAACAAATGCAACATTCATTACTTTATAAATATTTTCGCACAACAAACAGTAATTCTGTAGGACTTAGATTTTCTCCTTAAAATATTTTTTGGAGATAATTTTTGTGCAACGCCTTCTCATAAGTATCTTTATTACTCATTTACAATTTAATTAAATGCATGCATAATATTTTGACATTGCATGCATAATATATGAAATGTGTCTTTTTTGTTTATGAAAGGCAATTAATTATTATATATGTATAATTATAAAATTAGGTGTGCTTAAATAATAGGGGCTTTGGTTTACCCCCCCCCCCCCTCCTACATGCACACATTTTCTCTTTAAAACTTTCAGGTATTTTTTCATGAACTCACAATCACCTCTGATGAACCTATCTAAGAGTTTTTCGCAAGTTTTCCATTTATTGCCATAAAGTGACTGACTTGTTTGGAAGCGTTATAAATTCTTTAGCAAGGTTTCTGACTTCAGCAGGAAACTTTCCTGATTTCTTCCAGGTATGTTACTGGCAGAAGTTAAGCCTATAACTGCCCATTATTTTCCAGGAGTGTTTCGCTCTGTTTTTACAGTGAAACTGTGAAGAGAGAAATTGACTTAAAACATATTTTCTGGTAATAATAAAATCGTATGAGAAACAGCACTACAAAAAAATATTTTTTCCCAATTAAAAAGCGAAAAAATGCTTAGGGCTAATGAGATATAGTCTATAGATGTTTTGCGATAACTTTAGAAGCGTCTGCCAATCAACCGACCAAAAGATTGTTACTAAACTAAAAATGAGAAAAAAGTCTTGAGACTTATCTGGTAGATTCATTAAATATTTTGCAGTAATTTTAAAACTGCCTGTGAGACAGCAGAACAAAAAATTGTTACTACTTAACTGAAAAAAAATTGCAAAGTTTTCTATTTTGATGCTTTATTTTAACAGAAAGCCCTTTTTATTTTACTACTTCAAATGACAGTACAAATAAATCACTATACCTACCATCTCTACAGAAATGTATTTATTTTTTTTTTTTTTTCTCCTTTTTTGATGTGATATAGACTTAAGCGTAAAGTATTGATTGAACGTTAAATGCAAAGGACTTGGGTTAAATTGGCAAGACACAGTAGCATGCATATGACAAACGTGGTCTCAAGCAAATTATTTTACAATTCATCCAAAACTACAATATCGAGAGATTACACGTACCCTTACTTGGGTGAAGTCAATCTGGACAATCCAGCTCAAGGTAAAACACTAAACAAACACGTTGGATATACCTACCAACTGGTAGCTAAAAATATGTTTCACACTAGTGAGAAGTTCGCATTCATGCAACTCGTATCAATATAGGAAACTTTTTCACAAAAGCAACTTGTTTCTTGCAGGAAATTGGTTTAAACCGGCAAAATCCCGAAACTTAAGTTTGGAATGTTTCTAAATATGTTTGCAATGTTATTTTTAGGCTGAATCATTTTTTATGCTTCCTGCATACCATTTTAAACATTTATCTTTGTTAAAACATTCTAGTTTCATGTAAATTACGGTTTAAAAAATGATTTATACCTGAAAATCAAACCTTACAACTTTTTAGGCTGACATCTTGAATTTTACCATTTTGATAAATTTTTTATTCATATACTTTTCATAAATATTAATTTTCAATAAAATAATATTTTGACTAAAGAGTACAATCATTTTTAAGTGTATAAAATGTTTCATTGCACGCACGTTTCCATTAATTTGCTTCATACCTTTTACAGCAGCCATATTGGATTTCGCCATTTTGACAAAAATGCTCAAGGTTTATCGTTTGGCACTCAACGGATTTGGAATCAGCAGGTCAAATTCATATAGAAACCACCAAAAAATCTCATATATATAAAAATTTTAGGTATATGGCCTTCTAGCCTGGACTATAATGAACAATACAAATCCACTGAAGGAAAGCATTGGTGAATATCACCAACTCAGAGTAAACATTTTGTTCCAATACAATGACTCACCCATGTGTGTTCGGAGGGTTCAGAATGATTCACCGTTTAACATTGACATTTTTTGAAAAGTTATATCAATACAAATATATGTATTTTAATTTTCTTGCTTTTGCTTCCTAGTGCAATTTTTTTGTTGTTGTTTTACTAGTAGTAATAAGTTTTATATGACTACAAACAATATTTGAACTGTATTAGTCATTAAACTTTTGTCACTAAGTATTTAAACTCCTATTCTAAAGGTTGACAACTTGATTACTTTTATTTATTTTTCACTCATAGATCAAAGATCCAGCATTCCTGATTCTTTTGCTGCATTATACCCTCAGAATGTTTCAGCTCAACTGAAAAGATGGACTCCTATTGAATTCAAAGACGCGATGGTTAGTTTTTAAGTCTTCTATTATTAATGACATTATCTTGTAACCATGGGCGCCCCAATTGGAAGGTCATCATGACCTTCCGAAAAATTCCTTGTTTGGAATTTTATCCGATAACTTAGCAAGTTTGAATAGTTTTGCAACATTTCATTTTTAATGATGCTTAATGCCTTTTCTTATTTGATGTAGTTTTTACTACATGCCTATATATTTTATCATACCGTGAATGAGAATTTTTTACTGCCAAAGTTTTAAATCAGGGCGACTGTGCTTTTATTGCTAGTAATATTTCTTCCAGTGAAAAAATTTTGTTACTACTGTATTATGTAATGTATTTAACATTCCTGTAACTAGAGAACATTTCATTTAGAATTATGTTAATGCTGAAGAACTGGTGGAGTTAAACATTCTCAGTGAAGATGTGATGATGTTTAGAGCAGAAATTCAAAGAGGCTCAGGTAAATTATCTGCTCAAATTTAAAATGACATGTGTCAAAGTTATCTTGTACTTCCTGAAATTCTTTGCATGTTTCTAAAATTATTTATTGAAAATCCTTATTTTTTATTGTGTTTCCCCATATTCTTTTTTTTTTTCAAAACTGATTCAATAAATATGGAAAAAATATATATTCAAGAATTGTTCGTAAACAATTTATCAAAAATGGGAACTATTTATGAGTCCAAAAATACTTCAAAGTAGAATTGTAAGATGTAGTTAAATAAATTATTAAGATAAATAGTTAAATATCCAAAAAATACTAAAAGCTTTGAAGAAATCAATAATTAAAAAACTGCTATAACCAACTTTAAATGATGCAAATATGAATGTAAGGTTGCAGCTTAAAAACTGGAATCATGGTTTCCTTATTCGTAACTCATGTTGCTTGTTATCCATACTCTTGGACGTTTTATTGTCAAATTGATTTCAGTTAACAAAATCAAATAAACTCTCAGTCTGAAAACTGAAACAGTATACATGGGAAAGTATAAACAGACAAAAAAGACAACAGATTTACTTTTCGAAATAGTTGAATCTCGATAGTTCGAAAATGCCGTAAACAAACTATATTTCCTATCCCTGTCCTCCTGTTTGCTGGTTAATTTTTGGGAGATAAGACAAGGTACAGTTAAGATGAATTGATTTTAAAGGTCCCTTAAAGTTCATTTTAATGACTTTTGACATAACTAACATTCGTAGACTCTCTTATCTTTAGTATGATGTATAACATTTTTGAATTATTATTATTATTTATTATGATTTTTTTTTTTATGATTTATGAACCGTAGCTGCAAAGCCGAAGTTTTGCTGCTGTGCAAATTTCTGCCTTATTGTTGTATCTTATTCTGCATCCCAAATCATTCCCTCAAAGCATGAACAAATTTCACAAAATGCTATGCAATCATAATATATCTTTCAGCTTTTCAAAAGTAACCTTTCACATATTTCCTTGTTCAATAAACTTTTTTTTTGTAAAATCATACACTTATGCGCCGGCCCAAGGGACCAACAGAAAAAGGTGCATAAGTGAGAGATACGTATAAGTGAACAAGCCTTTTTAAAGGGCTAAAATGCAACATAGGTACTAATGAGAGAATGATGAAAAATGTTTCTATAGACAAGGGGCATATTACTATGGTTTGGAAATTACTGTAACGCAACTACAATGATCTAAAGAGAAAACAAAAATTGTGGCTTACCTAATTACAAACTGTTTCCTTTAAAGCGATCCATAATAAGTATTTGTCCCTCTCCGAACTCTAGTTCATGCAGAAAAAATGCCTTTCCGTGAGCAATAAAGATGAAAGAGCAAAGAGGAAGGTGAAGAAAAAAGCTCATTTTTTAAAGAAAAAAATTTTTTTAAAAAACATTTTAGGGAAAATGCGGCGCATAAGTGAAATATTTTTCTTTAGAGCGACGCATAAACGAATGGTACTATCGTTATTTTGCTATGGAATGTGCTGGGACCTTTTAAAATGGTCGTATAAGTGAAAAAGGCGCATAAATGAGGCGGTGCATAAGTGAGAGTTCACTGTATTTATTAAAACCTTTTGTTGATTTTTCGAAATAAACTCAATTCGTGCTTGTATATTTATTGGAGGGTTCTTCTGCGTTAGTACTTAAGAGTTACTTTAGTTTTAATCTGTTTTTCCGTGTTTTCAGCTTTATTGGTGGTCTTAGTTGCAATACCTCCCGATTATCCCGGAAGAACACCTGTTTTCCTTCTGCAGTTATTTTGGAAAGGCAGTCATACAGCTGTTTCAAATGGTGCATTAAGAGTAAGGTTTTTTTTTTTTATGTTGTGAAGTGAATTATAAAGTTTTTTAAAATATAATCCTTAATCAATGGTAGAACTTGTTGTTTTTCTTTTAATTAAAAAATGATAAATAGTAACTGAAGTTTCTTCTAAGAAATCTTTGCAATTATCAAAAATAAGAATAGATGAATGTCTAAATTCTGTACCTCAGAACCAGACTAACGTAAGTCCATTTTCGTCATTTTTCGGTAGAGGGGAAAAACGATTGTTGAATACATCGTTTTTCCCCTCTACTGAAAAATGACGAAAATGGACTTACGTTAGTCTGGTTCTGAGGTACAGAATTGTATTCATAACTAAAAGTTTCTCAACAATCCTTTTCCAACTTTACCTTTTCCTCAACTCCTTTAACTGTTAGTTCTATTAATTTTGTGTATTTCTGAAACATAGCTGTTGACTTCTTTTTGTGATAGCTGTGAAATTCTATCTGCTTGCGAGCAAGAAAAAAATATTGACCCTTTTTACTGAAGGGCACGCTTGACATGGTGTAAAAAAATGTTCCCATTGCCTTGAAAGTTTAGGTTTTGCTCGTGACGGAAGTAGGTTTTTTTCCTAATAAATCAACAACCTTAAAAATTGCTTTCTATTTTAGTCTGAAAATAAAAGACTATAGCAGATATTTTAAATATATTTTTAGTGTTTTGTTTAAAGTAATAAAATCAAGTATTAATTAAAAAAATCCGTTTGTTTTAAGTTTTTCAAAATTATTTCTTCAATTTCTTTTATATTGTAATTTCTCAATTAAAAATGTATACAATTATTTAACTTTTTAGGAGCTGGAAGAAGAAGTTAATGTGCATTTTGTTGAGACTTTACCAGAAGAATTCAAGTCAAATCTTCTAGTGTGTCAAATGCATCACCTTGTAGTTTGTTTTGATGTATTTCTAGAGACTGAATCTTGTGACTCATTTGAAGGTGTAAATGAATTCAAGAGAGAAAAAGTTGTTGCGAGATCATCCAGGTACTTAGTGTGCACTTTTTCCTCTTTTTTTTCAATAATACAAGCTCTTTTCTTGTGTTTGGAAATATTTTTTTTACTTACTGA
>JAXGGA010016577.1:0-26358 GCA_038373865.1 Uloborus plumipes | reverse complement strand
AAAAAATAGTTTAAAAAATCACCACCAGGGGGAAATTTGGTGCTGTAAAAGTGTATTATTCTGATTATCGAAGAATTAATTGCTACTGACAAAAAAATGCAGCCATTTTATTTGCAAAAATGACTTTTTTTGTCACAAATGTGATTCGGTATGATCGCCATTGTAAAGTTGTAAGAACTGCATACGATGCACAACATTTTCTACGGCAGCTCGTAACATATCAGAATGGATTTCTTGATGAGAATGCTCCCAGTCTGTCATTTTATACAGATGATCGCTAAACGCAACGCGTTTATGCACATTATTGCATTCCATTTGATTAAATGGACCGCTATTTTGTTCGTGGGGATTTTTTTTTTTTTAAATAGAAAATTCTACGGCGATCATATTAAACCTCATTTGCAAAGAACAATAATTTTTGCTTGGCGAAATTGATTTATGCAGCATCTTTTCAAGTTTAATTCGCGATATTCAGTGTAATACACTTTTACAGCGCCAAATTTTCCCCTGGTGGTGATTTTTCAAACTAATTTTTTTTTATTCCAGAAATCAAAATCCCATGGTCCAATATGCACGCTCACGAAATTGGGCAATATTTCGCCCAGTAGTTCGCGAGCTATAGGGCTCCAAACACCTCCTGTTAATTTATAACCACCCAGTAGATCTTTCTAGGGAGAAATTATTTTCATAATGATAATTTTGCAGAACATGGTAGAAATACTGTGCCTTTTTCAACGTTAAAACACGTTCTATTTTAGAGTTTCTCCTTACCATTTATTATTTCGGAGATATCAACTCGCTGTTGGATACAAACACAAACTGCAAAGGAAAACGGAACAAAAATCCTTAGAGAAAATGAAAAATATTTCAAGCACGCACTTATTTTGTTGGCTTTCCTGACTTCCGTGTACCATCGCATTCCATTTCATTTTTTTCGTGAGTCAACTTTCAATCGTTGCTGACCAACGGTCGGGCCTAACCGAAATGCCACCCTAATCTGTCGTCCCATTCATCAAAGTAGTATCTATCGCGTAGCGGGAAACTCGGAAATAAATAGAAAAGTGAGAGAACAAAAACAAACTACGGCTATTTAAAGTATACACTGAAAGAAAAAAAGGGATATCAGTTTTTTTTCTTTGCAACAATACATCTAGGACTGGATGTGTCTGAAAGTTTTGCAAATAACAATGGTGTCAGTCAATGACGTCTACTGGGGCATAAGGAAAGAATGCAGTTCTATAGGTGAAAAACCACCTACAGCAATACTTAAAAGAGATTTTTTTAAATTTTCTATTTTAGTAGATTAGCGAAATAATCTTCTAGATCTGAATGAGCTTACTTTCTTTTACACCGGAGAAGATAGAAACGGGAGTTCTGCGTCCTTAAAATTTGAAAATGGAAAGAGTTTTCAGAAAAAGTTTAAGACTTTTTTTTATTTTTTTTTCATTTTGATAAATTAACAGAAAATTCGTTTAGAGATACATAATCCTACTTTTTCTTATATTGGTGGAGATGGGGTACCAGGGCTCTTCATTCTTAGAATTTCAGGAGATATAAGATGCCCAACAAAAAAGCTGTTTCAGTAAAATTTTCTTCAATTTTCCATTTTAATGAACTAACAAGAAGTTTGCTTCAAATAAATGAGCTTTCCGTATACTAGAATAGGTGAAATACGGTAATTCTCTTCTACTTCGGAATTTTAAGAGGGACACATAATTACACAGAGAAAACCGTATACGGAATATTTCTTCTAAATCTTTCCAAATCTTAAGTTAAATGAGATTAAATCGTATTAGTACCAGAGAAAAAATAAAATCAACTATTGGTGTAAAATAGCATTAATAAGAAAATTAATATTGGATATGGCAACTGGTTGGTCGAAATTAAATTATTTAACTTTAATATTAAAAATGTTTGCTTTATTGAAGATACACTGTCAAACCAATCTTGAAATCCCGTATGACAACTAAAGTTACTATTAAATCCTTTTGGATTGTTGTTTTAAATCTATTTATTAATGGTGTTTTAGAAATAATTTAGTAGAAATAATATAGTTATTTATTTCTTTGTGCATTATATAAACTATTCCACTTTGCTCTGAATGCGCATTTAGAAGACATTTCCATCTCTTCAACCTTGACTACCTGGTGGCTAGTATCGAAACCAACAGCAAGCCAAAAAATAAATCTATAAATAGAAGAAACGAAAAAACAACAAAACCAAGCTACAGCGGCGATAGCAGCGATGATATACGGCCGAGTCTCAGAGGTCCAAATCTACGTTACTTTTACAAATGCCACGCCCCACCCCGCCTCCCTCTTTGATAGACGGATTGGATGGCGAAGTCGAAAAAGAATAGAAAGAGAAGGAATGTGTGTGTGGGAGAGAGGAAGAGCAAGAAGGGAGGAGAGAGAGACCCTCTCCTCTTCCTAATGATGAACAACGTTTTGGAGGGTTGCCTTAAATCCCCCAGAAAATATCCCGTTTTCTCTCTCTTGTAGAGAGTCTCGGGAGGTTTTAAGGGGTATCAGAGCTCTGCCCTCCCGAAAAGTCTTGATCCCTTAATTAGTTAGCAGAAGCCTTTTGCTTGGATTTTCTATAATTAAGTCGGACCCCGATGGGAAGACGGATAGAAGAAGGAATGGGGGGGGGGGCAAAGTTAAAAGGTATCGGCGAAGGGGGTAGGTATAGACTGTGATTACTAACCTGCTGCCTTTTGCGGAAAGCACTCCCGATGCTGTTGCGTGATTATGGCAAGGCCGTGAATTTTTATTGTTGGATGAGGTGTAACTCATTCTGAGAGCTTGGGCCGTAATTCGTTCAGCTTAAGGAGATGTCAAACGTTGGGAGGAATATGTACCTATAATTTGACTGCTGAAATTAAAACGTTCGAAGTTTTAATTACGGAAGGACACTGTGTTGCTTTTTGCTGGGGTGTTTTCGTGGGAAGTTTTGCGGGATGGGCCTGGAAGCCGGAGATAGTTCTTTGTTTGAAGTGATGACGTTGTGGCATTAAAATTTGTAAGAAACTTCAAAGTGTGATTCGCAGTAAAGATTTTAAAACGGCAATTATAGATTAAGGTTAATAGGAGTTATGGAAATAAATGTTGAGTGAGAAATAAACTTAAGGAGACGTCAGACTTTTTTAAATAAAATATTTTTTTTAAATTTAAACTGTTAATTTAAGTTAATAAGAGTTGTGAAAGTACAGTCGAGCCCGCTTAGTGGAATAGCCACTTTGCCACGAAAAAATATTCTAATAAGCGGGATTTTCGATTATCAGGGACCAATATAATATTTTTCAACGGTTTGGTACCTTTAAAATATATTATATTAAGCGAGATATTCTTTTTACCAATATTCTAATAACCCACTGTATATGCTAGATGAGAAGTAACTTAATGAACAGTCAACATTACAAAAATTTGTGTTTTTAATTTTACTGCTGAAATTGAAACGTTCTTAGGTTGTAAGTATATGGAAGACACTCTGTCTGGAAGAGGGAGATAGTTCTTTATTTGAAATTATGACGTTGTAATATTAAAATTTGTAAGCATACTGTACTTCAAAATATGACTTGGCAGTAAAAGTTTTCAAACAGCGATGATGACAACAGGAGTTACGGAAGTAAAAGTTGAATGAGAAATAAACTTCAGTACACGTTGAAGGTTAGGAGAAATATGTATTTATAATTTGACTGATGGAATAAAAACGTTCGAAGTTCCGTCTGTTCCTTTTCACAGAATTGTTTTCGTTGAGGGTTTTTTGAACTAGTCTGACAGTGGGAGACAGGACCGTATGCAAGGGGTGGTTTTTGGGGTCAAACCCACCTCCGAAATTTCTCAAAACTGTTTTGCAATGTGCTTCTCTATACTTTTCCCTCAAAAAATTTTATTATTATTAACTTTTAATCTCACCTGAAATTAAATTACTATTTCGGAAAAATTGTACAAATTCAGGGCTGTATCTGTAATACTTATTTTCATTGTAGTTATTGTGGAAAAATTCAGCTAACACCTATGGCTTGAATTTTACACGCACTTTACTTAAAGTTTTAATTTTCTTACTTACATTTCTTTGATTCCTCTAAAAGAGTCAAAACATGCGTATTTGAGAAACAAATATTCCTCTGATTAGTTAAGGATTCCGGGCTGTTGTGCCGTGGTCTGAATGGCTTTAATCCATACGTTTCGATCGCAACTGCGGCGGTCATCTTCAGTGGGTGTCGTTGATTAATTTGGCGACTGATGCGAAATTTCGAACTGCTGCAAGATTTTAAATTGAAAACGCAGCGCCCTCTACCTTCCGGCTCGGGATTGACAGATGATGATGATGATGATCCCACTGAAGATGACCGCCGCAGTTGCGATCGAAACGTATGGATTAAAGCCATTCAGACCACAGCACAACAGCCCGGAATCCTTAACTAATATTTACACCAGCCGTGAAAGACTTCATTCTTACATAAATATTCCTCTTACTTTACGTACTTACGTACACGCATTTATTCTTTTGAGTTATTAAAAAGCATCGATTTTTTAATAGGAGTAAAAGGAAGTCATGTAAGGTTCACAAGGCAGATTTTATTTATTTGTTTTCCCCATTAAATATATTGATTTTTACATTGATCACATGTTGCTCTTAAAGCAGTACCCCCTGTCCCGTTCTTCAATTTATTTGCTGCAAGAGAAATAATTAGAATATCAAAATGAAATTATACATTTTTTTAGCAATGGGGGGCGGGGGGGGGGGTCTTAAGAAATGAGTTTCCTAAAATCCTCCCCGAACCAAAAGTCAGGTTTCGGTCCTGGTAGGAGATACTTCGTTATATGAAATAATGACGCTTGTGCCATTAAAATTTGCAATAAAACTACTTCAAAACGCGATTTTCAAATGACAATCACTGAGTGAGGCGAACGAGTTGGAGTTATGAAAATGAATGTTGAATAAGAAGTAACCTAAGAAGACTTCAGACGTTAGAAGAATACAGTGAACTCTCACTTATACACCGCCTCCTTTATGCGCCTTTTTCACTTATACGACGATTTTCAATGGTCCCAGCACATTCCATAGCAAAATAATGATAGTATCATTCGTTTATGCGTCGCTCTAAAGATAAATATTTCACTTATGCGCTGAATTTTCTGTAAAATAAAAAAAAATTATTTATTTTCTTTAAAAAATAAGCATTTTGCTTTACTTTTCTCTTTAATCTTTCGCATTTATTGCTCACAAAAGGTATTTTTTCCGCATGAACTATACTTTGGAGAGGGACAGTTACCTATTATGGATCGTTTTAAAGGATACAGTTTGTAATGAGGTATGCTACAATTTTTGTTTTCTCTTTATCATTGTAGTTACGTTACAGCAATTGCCAAATCGTAGTAATAGGTCCCTTTTCCATTGAAACATTCTTATTCATTCTCTCATTAGAACCGATGTTGCGTTTTAGTCCTTTAAATAGACTTGTTCACTTATACGTCTTTCTCACTTATGCGCCTTTTTCTGTTGGTCCCTGGGACCGGCGCATAAGTGAGAGTTCACTGTATGTCCCTTTGATTTAGGAGCTGAAATTAAAACGTTTGAAGATAATTCTTTATTCAATATTATACTATAGTCGTCACTTAAGTTTTATTATGCAATTTTAGTTTTCTCATTGCAATTTCTTACAGAGGTTTTTGAATGTCTATTTTTTAATGAAGTTTGACAACAAAATATTAAGCGTTTAGCGGAAAAAAAAGGAAATGATGACGGGGAAAAATGAAAAGATTACTGTTGGTAAATAAAATTTTCCAAGTGAAATTATATATATTAAATTGAATTTCTTCCCAAGGCAATTCTATTTCATTTTAGCAAAGATTTATTCAGAATAAAGGACTCTTAGACTTAGATAATAATCTGAAGCCTGCTTGATATCATTTCTATGATATATCATGTCCCCGTTGACAAGATTGCTCCATGCGAATTTCAGTAACTCATTACAAAAATAAGTAATACTTGTAGGATAATTTGATCAAAACTACTAATGATCATTGTCATTTTTAGTTAAGCAATCATTACCTAATTTCAACGTTTCATACGTAATGAAAAGTAAAACTAATTATAAGTAAATGCTCTGCTACTTCAGTAAATTTAAGATAAACACATACAAAATGTAGTTAAGTCAGGGGAAAAAAGAAAACTACCAGACGCAGTGCAGCACTTACCCGGAAAGTCATGAAATAAGTTTACTACTTTTTATTTAAAAAAAAAGAAAAAAAAAAGGAGGAGGGGAGGGAAAAGATTCTGCACGAAACGAAGCATTGCATCGTTCAATAATTTTGAAATTACTCTTTGGAAGCTTTTTTGGAAATGTAGAAAATGCTCCTCCTGCGTTGCAATATTCCGAGCAATCTTATAAATATGAAAGAAATCTTGCGATGTTGTGAAGTACAAATGGGGAAGTTTTCTAGCATTTAGAAATTGCATTTTTTGCAACTTCTTAAAGTTGCAGTACTTTTATGTAAATAATTTATTCTGCACCATATTTCTAACGTGGTTCAAAGTTTCCTTAAATAACTTCATAAACTTCAGATATATTTAATAATAATTCGTTTCAAATAGACTTAATAATATTATTTCATAATTTTATAACACAATACAACAGTCTGTGAGCCAGTTTAAAACTGACTCACAGTTGCCCTGAATAACTGTACTTACAAGTATCTTTTTCTCTCTTTTCTATTTTTTTGCCTCTAAGTTGTTTGCGTAAAGATTTAAAATTAATATTCGTTTTTTTTCCACAAAATATCTCATTTTATAAACTTGCATCACTCCCCTTTCTCGTTTTCTCTAAAATTAAAACCCTAAATATAACCATTTGTCTAAATCTAAAACACACGATGAATTTAAAATCCGAACAAAAACTCCCTCACTGAATTGAATAAAACTCTCATAAGCACACCATTCCTCATCTATTTCGGCAACATTTATCACAATGGCGAGAATTTAAAACGCGGGGAAGAGAAAATTGCAGAAGTCGTCAACAATTCATCATCCCCGGAAAAACGTTCTCTGCAAGGGCGCGGTGCATAAAATGACCATTTTTTACAGTAAACATCCTCGCGAGCGCGAGTCTTTACCTAGATCTTTCTTGAAAGATCTCGATCCTCCCGAAATCCGGAAGATATTTAGCATCCTCTTCCTGCTATTCCGTCTCTTCCCCCGGTTTCCTTCCAGGGTTTTCGTTTTATTAAAGCGATTAAAAGAGGAGAAGAGAGATTGTTAAGTGGCAATGATGTGCAGTCAATTGTCGACTTTTAAATAGATGTTTGTATCGATGGGATATTATTCCGTTTTGTCCACTGTTAAGCGCACAGTCAATGGTAACGGGCAACAAATCATTGCCAGAAACCGACCAACGGGAAGCTTTGAAATGCGTTTCCATGGCGACGTCAAATCCGAGACAGATCTCTCTCGGACAGGGTTGCTGCATCGGGAGGAGAGTGAGCATTTGGCGGAAAAGATCTTTGGCGTGTTGTTAGAGACTAATATCCCCACAAATGAATGTTTCGAGAGTACTTTCGGATAATCATTAAACTGACGGACATGATTTTAAAATGTTTCCCTCAATTCGTAAGATTATTTTGACACCGTACATACAGAGAGAGAGAGAAAGTTAGAGATTGTTTATGAATCCAACTTCTCATTGAAAATAATATTTTTGAAATATAATCAAGTGAAATTAGGGCAAAAAGAAGTACAGCGTCTTCTTCAGTAGAGTAGAATCTCTTTTATCCTATCCTCGTTCATACAGATCTCCCGATTATCCGGATAAAGTTTATAACTCATTTTTCAAAGTAACATGGATAGTGATTTAAAACTCTAATAGCAATACCATAACTATTAGTACGCACAACATTCACTCTTCATTTTTATTAAATACACTGTATAGATTGCGGAAAGAATTATGTTAATTTTAAAAGATTAATTGTGTACTTAGAGCGTCATCCTTACACTACTTCCTCGGAACTACTTATTGATGATATGTTTTAGAGAACATACTGCGTTCCGACGCCCTTCATGCTTGAAATAGAAACTAGTTGAGCTATTCTCCGTTTTGAAATGAAGTGAAAGTTTTATTTTCTTTAATGTCTTATAAAAAATAATCTATGTAATTTTTTTTTCATAAAATAAGATTTCTTGCAGTAATAAACGGTTAAGTCTGCTTATGTACGGGTTTGTTCCGCAAATTTCCTAATTACCCGGATTTCCCATCTTCAGATTGTCACTGATCCCAAGTAGTCCGAATAAATAAGGTTGTTCAGTAATAATTACTATTATTATAATACTTTTAAAACTATTATTTAATTAGAGAAGTTAACCTTTATCCTTTATTTTTTCCACTTAATCAATACAATAAAACAGCAATATTGAAAGCGACACCAGCTCAAGAGAAAATGTCCTGTGGAGATCGGAAGGGGGTCATAAAAACTTGAACTTTCCCTTGGGATGGGAGAGGGAGGGCGGGGGGGGGGGTCGGTTATAGATGTCCTTACATAAACATATTTGTAGATATTCAAGCTTAATACGAAAGGATAGAAATTTTTGAAGTTAAAAATTGTAAGAATAGCCTACTTTATCACTTTACTGATACTGACTTTCGACTCTGAGAATTTTGTGTGATTCAACTTAAATGTCCTGCGAAATTGAACATTCAAAAAAGATAAACTATTACTCAACATTTTTCAAATAGGAAAAAACTTCTACATTGGAAGAAACTTTGTTTTTACGTGTTTTTTTTTTTTGTGACAAGTATTTTTAATTTTCACAAGTATTGCTTAAATCTGTCGAAAAATTGCATATACGTTTCAATTTAAACAAATAGTGATTATTTTCATTTACTGTGCCTGAAAAATTCCAGAATAACTTCCATAATTTTGCATGTATAATGTGGCAACAAGTTACAGTTAAACATACAGTGAACTCTCACTTATACGCCGCCTCATTTATGCGCCTTTTTCACTTATACGACGATTTAAAATAGTCCGAGCACATTCCATAGCAAAATAATGTGGTATCATTCGTTTATGCTTCGCTCTGAAGATAAATATTTCACTTATGCGCCGAATTATCGCTAAAATGTAAAAAAATTATTTCATTTTCTTTAAAAAACAAGCATTTTTCTTCACTTTCCACTTTAAACTTTCGCCTTTATTGCTCACGGAAGGCATTTTTTCCGCATGAACTAGAGTTTGGAGAGGGACAATTATCCATTATGCATCGTTTCAGAGGGAACAGTTTGTAATTAGGTATGCTACAATTTTTGTTTTCTCTTTATCATTGTAGTTACACTACAGTAATTTCCAAACCGTAGTAATATAGAAATATTCCTATTCATTCTTTCATTAGAAATTATGTTGTGTTTGAGTCCTTTAAATATTCTTGTTCACTTATACGTCTCTCTCACTTATGCGTCTTTTTCTGTTGGTATCTTGGGCCGGCGCATAAGTGAGAGTTCACTGTATTAGTGTTGGCGATTGTTTGACTCAGAAAAATGTTTTTTGTTTTATATTAGGAGGAGAGGGGGGGGGGGGGCTTTAACCCCCTTCCTACTGCGTCCTTGTTTTTTATTTATTTAATCTGCGTTTTTTTGTAAGTTAAACTTTACGATACTAGTAACAGCAACCTATTTTTATAAGCAATCTTAAAAGCTATTTTAAAAGCAACCCTAATTTTTACTTCAATGTCAGGAAAGAGAGAGGCGGAAGGGGTGGGGCTGGAATGAACCAAGACGAAAAACGAAATAAGACAAAAAACGGCGGGAAATAATAAATAAATAAAATAAAACTCACCAGATATGCAAAATGTTCCAGAATAAATAAGTTTAACATATTTCTTAACTAAAAGGAAACGCACATAAAGAAGGGAGACATTTTCACTTCTTAAAATATTGAAGCTCCCATTTTCTTAGGCGAGTTTTGAAGAAGTGTAAAGAGACAGCATAAATACTTCAGAACTGGCAGAAACGTGTAATTTATAACTCCGTAATATATGGCTGAAGAGGATTAGACAAATTGGCAAATGATACCAGTCTCACATCTAAATCATTTAGAAACCAGCCGCCAATTTTGTGTGAAAAGGATAACAAAGTTATATGTTTGTGTCACATTTGTTAATCATGTCATAATTATGACGGCTGCAATTTAAGGTAAAAAAAAGATTACAAGTACTGAAGGAGGAAAAATAATTTAAAGGCTTCTATCGCACTAAAAAATAAATAAAAAGTAAAATAGGAAATAAATAAATGATAAAATGACTAAATAAAATGAAACATAATAAAACGAAATCAGCTAATTACAACTGCCATTACATTGAAACAAACTTGATTTGACAAGCACGATTGCACTTAAAAATGTTTATTCTTGGTTTGAGTGGGAGTATGCTGGAAATTTATTGGTTTTGAAAGCGATATTCTTAGAAACCTATTTGAAGGTACTACTTTGATAAAAGTTAATTACAAATAAGATTGTATTTTTATATTAATTGCGATACATTAATATTAAACTCATCATTTTATATTTTTTGAAAGGTTGAGTTCAAGCTTTATTATTATTTTTAATTAAGTACAGGTATTGGCTACACACAAATTTTTTTAGCTGCAAGGATGACTACCGTCCTTAAGTTCGAAGGTAAGTAGGAGTCGTCTAAAAAGCATATTTTAGAAAAACAGTTTCAAAGTTGATCGCAAATACGACTTTAAAAAATAAAAATTATTATAAGCTTAATAACACGCTTGTACTCTTTTATACTTCAGTATATTTTTAAAACCAACATACATTTACTCATTCATACAACTTAGAACTTTAAAGAGTTGGAATTTATATTAAATCTTTTTTGAATACTTATGAACATATGAGCACTAAATGTTAGCATGTTAATAAACCTTCATGGCATTTTTTATTATTTTTGATTTCATTAGTTTGATTCAAATTGTAAAAATGATGTATCAAAACGTTCTCTCAAGTTTCAATGCTTTTTGTGTGCGGGTTTTCAAAGCTCACTTTTTATGTAAGTAGTCACTGTGTTGTTTATGTAGTAAAATTTTAATCCAGTTATTTTAATAAATATGTAAGAATATTCCATCTTTTCTAAATTAAAAACTAAAGAAAAGGGTTAAAACACTGGAAACGCCTCCATGGTTACAAAAGAAGTCATTTGCCTTAAATACTACAGGCCATTCATTTGACTCTAACATTTAACAGTTCATTCTGTCAGTTGAATTTTGAAAACAGAAAAGTTGACTTAAATTTCACATACTGTCTCGTATTGATGAAATCCTCAGCATGCCCTCAATATACAGGGTGCACACAAATAACTGACTGCAAAATTTATTTGTGCATAATTTACATTCAAGATGTTTTTTATTGTTGGCTACACTTAATAATTTTAATTTAATTCTATGAGAAATAGTGCAGACGATTCCTTGAATTAAAATCCGTTTTATTTTTTACACTATCAAAATGGATACTGAACGCCGTTTAATTCTCGAATTGCACTTAAAACGTTAGCGGAATTGTGATTTTAAAAAAGTTGAAGTTTTTAAATGTGTCAAAGAGATTAAGTGAAAGAACTTTAAAATTGTTTAAAGAAACAGGTAGTGTAGAAGTAAGGCATAGTGGTGGAAAATCGAAGTGTACAAATAAAAAAAATAATAAAATATGCCCGTGAAAGAGTGCCTCTGTATAGGTGCATGCCGCTGCAGAAGCCTTTTCAAAAAGATTGCCATCTGTGGTTACACTTAAAAGCGCGAGATAGGGAAACCATTACTTAAACATTGATTAACAATGATGTTACTTTCCTTTAACATTTATTTTATCATCATAGAAAAATGTGTATTGCAGTAATATTTTTTTTTGAACCGTCAGTTATTTGTGGGCACCCTGTACAGCTGGAGTCGGTACCCAGGTAGCACAAATAACCTTTAAACGTTTTATAAACGTTTTTAAGCGGTTGTTACGACGTTAATAACCATTTCACAACCTTTAAAAAACGAAGTGTGCTACTTGGGTATCGTCGCCAAATTCAGGGCGCTAAATCATTGCAGCCTACAAACCTCAGTTGGCATTCCAAGATGGCTGGCTCCGTCCAAAAGGGGGCTCAGATGGGCTCCAATCCAGGGGGGCTTACGGGTAATGTGACGTGGATGATTCAGACGGATGGAGGGGGGGGGGCTGATGGGACGCTGGCCTGTGCAGCTATCCATAAGCCAAACCCCGCGATGTCACATTGGACGCACACAGACATGTCATTTACAAAAGTTCTTCCTCGATATCATAGATTTCGATACTCCCCTCCCCCCCCCAGCGCTCTGTTCGTCACTCTTGAGAATGTTCTTTATACTCCTGATGCTGTCACTCTTTCTCTCTCTGTCTCTCTCGTTCTCTCTCCGTCGAGGAAGAGAAGGTATAATAACCGAGGAAGACATGTGTGGGACGTTTTGAAAGGAAAGCTTTTTTTTTTTTTCATATACCAGAAATGAAAATATTTAAAAAATCTTTGTCAATTAAATTTTTTTTTTGGAAAAAAAAAACGTGCAATTGGGGATTTTTTTTTAATTCTCAGAAGGGATTTTTAATTCACATTAATCACTCTTTCATTTTTTAATACGCTTCTATTAGTTTCATATGTGGGTTTGTCTGTTTGTCAGTATGCATGTAATTCTGAATAAAAGATAAAATTCTCGTTCTTTACAAATGCAAAAGTTATACAGTCAAACCCCACTATAACGAACCCTCAACGGACCGACTTGAGTGATCGTTATAACCGAGGGTTCTCTATATCCGAATTGCTAAAAATAGTCGGAATTCAGTAATATGCTATAATAATGATCATCATAATTGCATATGACTCCATTTTGTCAATGTTTTCAGTCACAAAAAAACTGTCCACGGTTTCTCTTTCTGCTTTTTGCAATTTCTTACAACCGTTTGTTTTTCGCCACTTTTTTAGGATCGTTATAGCCGATTTTTTTAGACTCTGTGGATCGTTATAAGCGTACAAAGTTACATTACTGACACAGAGTTTTAGATCGGACCAATGAAAAGGTTCACTATAACCGGGGGTTCGCTAGATCCCGGGTTCGCTATAGAGGGGTTCGACTGTATATTTAATACTATTATTAATACTGAAGGCTAAACTGTATTACATGCTGATGTGTTATAGGTGTTCCAGTTGTTAGGAACCTCTGCTGCTCGTATCATACTGTAAAAACAACGATTTATTTTTTGCAGTGTAGAGAGTTTTCCGATATCCTTCCTAAAATAGAATGGTTTGATTCTTCAACTTCATTTTTAATTTTAATCTCCCCTCCTTTCCATTAAATAATAATTCTTTTTCCTTTTTACAAGGCTCTTAAAGTTCACTGGAATTCTAAAGACCAAGTCGAATGAAAAGATGAAAAAAAAAATTAATGAAATGAAAACTTTGCCATAAAAATTTTTCCTTAAATCCATTTCAAAATCGTCGAAATAATTTTCTTCGCGTCATAAAAAAATCTACTCTTACAACAAAGCATAATTTCTAAATTTGATATTCCTACAAACACTACTTATGTCATTCTTACCGCGAATCTAAATTTGAAAAAAACTCAGCATAAAATGTCCAGTTCAACTGAAGTGAAGAAGAAAAAAAGAAAGGGGCAAAAAAAAAAAAAAGGCGTGCCAAATCTTCCCAATCATCACAGAGGCTTTGCCTAATATCGCTCATAGAAATCTAATTGTTTGATTCGTTAACTTCATTTTTAACATTTTTTACTCTTATTACGTAATTTAAAGTTTTTATCTCCTCCTCGTTTTCCTTAAACATAAACTTTTTTCCCCTTTTACCCTAATCTTTATGTTCATTGAAATTCTAAATACAAAGCCGAATTGAAAAACTGAACAAAATGAAAACTACAATATAAAAATCGCTCTGCAAACGCATTTTAAATTTTCATAAAAAATCTACTCTTACAACAAAGGATAATTTCTAAAATTGATATTCCTACAAACCGACTTTACATTCCTATAATTCTCACCACGAATCTAAATAAATAAATAAAAAAAAAAGAAACAGAGTAAAAGGTTCAACTGAAGTGAAGGAGGAAAAAAGAAAGGGGCAGAAAAAATAAAAGGCGTGCCAAATCTTCCCAATCATCACAGAGGCTTTTGCCCAATATCCCTCCTAAAAAGATAGAGTCACGCAGTAGCGATATGCCTGCTTTGCTTAAAGCAAGACAGCTGTATAAATACAAAGCGAAACTCTCTCGCAGTCTCTCTGATTGACCACACGGACAGGAACTCGATAAAAATTTGTATACCCCACCCCTACGATTGAGTTACTGTGGAAACAGGGAGGGTTGTGTCAACCCTCGGAATGCCAGACATGGGAGGGTTTTTTTTTTTTTTTGTTCTAATAAACAACCCAATGCCCGTGGTTTCTTCTTCTTTTTGGTTTTTCAGGAAGATTGAGGAAAACGTCTTTTGTTTTTCTGCGAATGTTTGAAGGGTTTTATCAGAAGTGAATGATGGTGTCAACTCGGATGGATTCGTGTGTAGGCTCGTGGTAAGTGGGAATAAAAAGTTCCTTATTATTGCTCGTGTTGGGGGGAAAATCAAAAGTTGGATAAATATCCCGCGGAAGGAAATGGTGAAGCACATGGATTATGTATATTTGTTTAGTGTATGAAAGCGAAAATTTCAGAATAAGTTATTTTGGTGATATGTTGCTATGTTTCGTACTTAGTTAAGAATTTAAAAAATGTATGGCTTCTTTCATGGGTAACATAACAATAACAATAGAAAACAACTATTTGCATTTTAGCAATGAATCTTTTTCACTTTGAGAACAAAAAAAAAAAAAAAAGAAAGAAAAAATTATCTTTTAGATTACCAGTGTAATCTTTCCGAAACCATTTGAAGCATTTTGCAAGTAACCCACTGTTCAAAATCTCATTGTTAAAAAAATAACTCTGCGAACTACATACAATCGGTCTCTTCAACCAGTTTTTCACTCTTAATCATATATCAAATCCATTGCTTATGCTGTAAACTGAATAAATACCAAAAAAACAAGTTTCGATCACGTGATGAAACAAGCAAATATTTATTTATTTTTATTTTAACCAGAGATACTTTCCGTACCTGCCATTCCTAGCTTAACCGGATGAAGGGTATCAATGGAAGTTTAAGGAAAGTTACTTTGACAGGATGAGGGAGGGGAAAGGGAAAAAGAGAGAGAGATATAAGAGACCTGCAAGAGTTGTAAAATCTTAAGTGCCAATTAAAAGAACTAAGGGCCGGACAAATTCTCACATTATTGTTGTTGTTGCTTATTCTCTGTCTAGTCCGAAGCAATCAAGATCTAAAAACCTATTGACCTCAAGGAAATCATAGACGAGCACTGGGGAAGTCAGGAAGTCTTCCCGATTAAGATCCAGGCAGGCAGTCCACAATATGATTTGCTAATGCCTGGCAAGTTCTGCATCTGGGGCAGAGCGGGAAGGTTTTTACCCCATCCGCGAAGACTAAGCTGTTCAGATGACCATTAGCTAAGCGTGAGAGGCAAGTGAAAGTCTTTGTTTCAAAAGGAAGTTTCAAAGGAAGAAACTGAGCCTGATTTTCCTGTATGTTTCTCACAGTTAATTGAAAAATTGAGAGGAACAAAGCTTAAGCCATTAATGCCTAGCGTCCTTTTTAGGGACGGTCCAAAAAGTGTTTGAATTGCCCAAAAATGAGCATTTCAACCAAATAATAGTGTACAACTATTACTTTGGTATTGTTTCGATTCATTATTAACAGATTGCAGCACATAACCATTGCAAAGTGTGTTCTGTAGCCGTGCAACCAGTATACAAAATATCTTTGGGAAAAAAAATATCAGGCATTAATGTTTTAAAAAAGATCCATGTTCTGAAAGGGCTCGATATTTTTTTTTAGTCTCCTGGGCGACCAGAATTTATTGGGGGCTGTACAAGCACACACAAAGAATGTCGTGTGTACATTATTCTTTGTGTATATAGATGCGTTTGTGTGTGTATATTGGCTCCAAGAACCCTCTTGCTGTTGTATGCTCAAGATCCTCAGCAGACTACAGTTCAACAATTCACAACCACTGCCCCTAGATCCAAATCTCTCTCCCTCTATCTAAAACACACAAAGCAAAACTTGCAACTATTTAGTTTTACGATCTTCTCGGAAAACAGCAGATAAAACCTACAGCCCACGCTATGGAGAGGGAGGCCACCGGGAACAATCTGATGTTTTCCAGAAGCCTCGGGACCCAGTATCAGGGTGGAGCGTGTAAGTGTCAGAGCGTGCTATCGTCTGTCACTTGGGCTGTCGCCATCCCCCTCTTCTCATTCTTTTGCAACTGATTGATACATTACGTATTTTGAAGCTGTTCCTACAGCTGCCGAGGGAGATTTTTCTTCGCACCTCCATATCTTTGATGAAAACTGCTTAAAGGATTCAATCAGTAAGTTCTTCAGAAGGGTAGCGTTTAAATGGGGGTTTATGAGGATGTTGCTCATAAGTGTAAGCTGGAAATATGTTTAAGTACTAGCTGATCGGCGAGAAGCATTCGCGCTTGACAACAGTAATTAAAAAATTTGATTTTTTTGAACTAATTTTTCTAAAACCGGGCACTATCAGACCTTTCATTTTTTTAAGATTTAAAACAAATGCCCGACTTTCGTAGTCTTACAAAGTATTAAGGAAATATTTATTTTTCGCAGATTTAAAAGAAATGTCCCGTAGCTTTATCAAGTATTAAGAAATAGGTAATTAAGGTAGTTTTATGAAGTATTTATCAATGAGCAGTACCCGTGTCATTTGAAATACTGCAACAAAATGTCCCTCTACTTCACGTTATTGTCTATGAACAAGAAATACCAGGAGAAGAAATACCGATTAAAAAAAAAAAAAAAATTGAGGATTTAGTAGAATTTGCTGAAGCAAACCGATTATCTTGGCTTCAATATTTGAAGTCAATGAACAATAGGTAGAAAAATGAAATATGGTTAAATGATATAGGTGGTTAGATGAATAGGTAGAAAGATAAAAAAAAAAGATGGTTAGATGATGTTCCCAAAAACCTGCCAGTCATGAGGTTCATTAATTGAGAGGAGGGGGGAAGTCAAAGGCAGAATTGTCTGCAAAGAGGGGCGTGAAGAAGTCTAAGCCCATCTTTGGTGGTAATGTGAAAAAAATAACAGGAAGGTAATTTGGTGCAATAAGATTGCGAAAACAAAAAAAAAAAAAAGGAAAAGGAAAAGACTCTTATATCATCTTAAACCAACCAGAAACAATACGCAACCCTTTACCGAACGAAATACCATGTAACTTTTTTAAAAAATGCACAAATTAACCGCAAATTACGTGTATAATTGTCTGACATTTTCGATCTTGGTCCTTACTCATTAATGGCCATTAATAAGTAAGGACCAAGATTTATCCGTGAGTAGCACCCGTGTCATTTAAAATTCTGCAACAAGATGTCCCACTTCACGTTATCGTCTGCGAACAAATAAAAAATAAAAACCCTGAGAGTCGATGCGGGAGAATAAGGAGAAAAACATTATGCCCTCTCAAGAATAGAAAAAATAGAAGAAGAAATACTGCTTAAAAAACAGGGTTTTAGTAAAATTTGTTGAAATAGAACGGTTATAATGGCTTCGATATTCGAAGTCAATGAACAACTGGTAAAAAGATCAAATGGAAGGTTGTTAAATGATGATCTCAAAAATCTGATTTGTGGGCCAATCCAGATAATTAAAATGACTTATAGAGAGCAGAGCAAATAAGGAAATAGAAATACTGATAAAAAAAAACAAGGATTTAGTAAAATTTGTTGAAGCAAAACGACTATTTTGGCATCTATAATGGAAGCTGGTGAGCATCAGACCTTGAGGAAGATCAAAAAATGGGTAGATGATGTTCTCAAGAATCTGCCAGTAATGAAGATCATTAATTGAGAGGAGGGGGAGGCCAAAGACAGAGTCGTTTGGAAAAATAATTGTGAAGCAGTCTAAGCCCATTTTTGGTTGTAATGACAAAAAATAGCAAGAAAAAAGCTAATTTAGTGTTATAATACTGCAATAATTAAAAAAAGCAAAGGACTCTTACATCCACCTTAACCAACCGGAAACAATAAGCAATTTTTGACTGCTCTAAAACCCGTGTATCTTTTTAAAAAATTGCACAAATTAACCACAAATCGCGTGTGTAATTGTCTGACATAGTCATTAATAAGTGAGGACCAAGGTTTATCCGTGAGCAGTACCCGTGTCATTTAAAATTCTGCAACAAAATGTTCCACTTTCACGTTATCGTCTACGAACAAATAAAAAAATATAAAAACAGTCGATGCGGGAGAATAAGGAGAAAAACCATTCCACTCTCTCAAAGATAGAAAAAGAAAAAAGAAGAAATTTAAAAGATAAAAAAAAAAACAAAAAAAAAAACAGGATTCAGTAAAATTTGTTGAAACTGAACGATTTTCTTGGCTTTCATAATAGTCTAAGATCCCACCGCAGTTTATCTACACTCATAGCGTACACGCATGACGTATATTTCAAATTAAAGCTGATTTTTTTCTGAACGTGATGCACTATGTCCGTCTATGTAAAAGTGCCCGAAACCTATAGGAAGCCTGACCTAAACAGGTCACATGAATGTAGTATTTCTACACTCATAACGTACACTCATGACTCATATATCAAATTGAAGCTAATTTTTTTCTGAACGTGGTGCACTAAGGCTGCCTATGTAAAAGTGGCCGTAACCACTAGGCAGCCTGGCCTGAAGTTTAGGGTCCAAAATTTCAAATGGTTATAAAAGACGGAAAAATCAGTCGATTCTTTTGCTTTTTTTACTAAAATCATTCTTAATGTGAGTACTTTTTCGAAAAAAATTGATGAACTTAAATTTCAAAAATTGCCGATAGGGGGCGCTTTAGACTTTGGATCTAAAAACAACTACTTTTTACCGTTTGTTTTCATATTTTCGTACTAGATTCAAAGAGTTAAAACTCTAACTTAAATTTTGAGCCCAAAATATCAACTAATTTCCAGTTTTTAGCAATACTCGGACCAAACGTCAAAAATTGTGTTTTTCTGCTTTTCAACTAGTCCTTTCATTTAAAAAAATTATTAAAATCACCTGATAATGTTAAAATAAAATCAGATGAACCCTTTCGTAACTAAAAAAAAGAAAAAATAAATTTTTTTTCCAACTTTTTTTTACCCAGAAATTTTGTATTTTACAACTCAGAAAGTGTGCATTTAATTTTATTTTCACATTATTAGTATCACCATATGATTTTAATAATCTTTTTTACATGAAAGGACAAGTTAAAAAGCAGAAAAACACATTTTTTGACGTTTGGTCCGAATATTGCTAAAAACTGGAAATTAGTTGATATTTTGGGCTCAAAATTTAAGTTAGAGTTTGAACTTTTTGAATCAATTACGAAAATAAGAAAAAAAACGGTAAAAAGTAGTTGTTTTTAGCTGCAAAGTCTAAAGCACCCCCTATCGGCAATTTTTGAAATTTAAGTTCATCAATTTTTTTTCGAAAAAGTACTTACATTAAGAATAATTTTAGTAAAAAAAGCAAAAGAATCGACCGATTTTTCCGTCTTTTATAACCATTTGAAATTTTGGACCCTAAACTTCAGGCCAGGCTGCCTAGAGGTTGCGGCCACTTTTACATAAGCAGCCGAAGTGCACCACGTCCAGAAAAAAATTAGCTTCAATTTGATATATGAGTCATGAGTGTACGCTATGAGTGTAGAAATACTACATTCATGTGACCTGTTTAGGCCAGGCTGCCTATAGGTTTCGGGCACTTTTACATAGGCGGACATAGTGCATCACGTTCAGAAAAAAATCAGCTTTAATTTGACATATACGTGATGAGTGTACGCTATGAGTGTAGATAAACTGCGGTGGGATCTTAGACTATAATGGAAGTCGGTGAATAATAGGTAGCAAGATAAAAAAAAGATGGTTAGATGATGTTCTCAAAAATCTGCCAGTTATGAGGTTCATTCATCAAGAGGAGGAGTAAGTCAAAGGCTGAATCGCCTGCAAAGAGGGACGCGAAGCAGTCTAAGTCCATCTTTGGTTGTAATGCGAAAAAAATAACAGGAAAATTAATTTGGTGTAGTAATAATGCAAAAAAAAAGGATTCTTATATCATCTTTAACCAACCAGAAACAACAAGCAGCCCTTGGATGAACTAAAAGCCATATAACTTTTTAAAAAATTGCACAAATTAACCACAAATTGCGTGTGTAATTGTCTGACATTTTCGATCCTGGTCCTTACTTATTAATAGCCATTAAGTGAGGACCAAGATTTATCCGTGAGCAGCACCCGTGTCATTTAAAATTCTGCAACAAAATGTCCCACTCACGTTATCGTCCACGAACAAATAAAAAAATATAAAAACAGTTGATGCGGGAGAATAAGGAGAAAAACATTCCACTCTCTCAAAGATAGAAAAAGAAGAAAATTAAAAGATAAAAAAAAAAAAAAAAGAGCCGGAAAATGTGCTCTAAAAGTGGTAGAAAACCGCGGTCCTTAAATAAGGTTCACTTATGCGCGAAAGAGCGCCCGCATTACGGGCAACTTTACACGCGATGCCCTCACGCACGCGCATTTCCCTTGATTGGCATTCGAGGCCGGGAGAGCCCTCCGCTTCCCCGTAATGGCTCAGGGGCTTAAAGTGGGATTTGGGCGGGATGGGGCGGCCGCAATTGCTGGGCTATCGACCGCCCTGGCAATTCGGTTCGCCCCCAGCTCCCCCTCCCCCTCTCTCTCTGTATCTTTGCAGAGATGGGCGGAAAAAAGCAGTTTTTGTGTGTATACTCGGGAAATCTGTGCTCTGCTTTTTCTTTTAATGAGAGACTGCTATTCTGGGCGTGAATGCTCGGGAAATTGTTAAATGAGACACGAGCAATGAACTGATTAGGAGAGACTGATTAAATACATTTAAACCAAAAAGTAAATTCCGGTCATGGTGGCGGATGATGTCGAAATCCTGCATTTGTATCAGAATTGAATTTAAGCCGATATTTTTCTTACTTTTAAAATCAAGAAAGCACGTTTTTTCATTAGTGTACAATTAACTTGTTGTTCAGTTATATCTATGACAAGAAAAACAAATATTAGAATTGATAATAGTATATATATGTCTGTGCGTGTTACTGTGATGGACAAAAACTTCAGATTGTTGACACTCACCGGAAATATTCGGTCTTTCACCGGTGTCTCTGCAATGTAAATATCAATAATCAAAGGAGACTATCATTATTTATCAGGTTAAAGTCATTTAAAGTAACATTAGATAAACGTGTAAATTAATATGGTTATAACTGCATATTTATATTTTAAGAATCATAAGTTAATTATATATATACATATATATGTTTTTTAAATATTTGAATTCGTGAAAAAAAAAATCTGTCTCTACCTTAGCAGAGAGAAAACTGTCAATGGGCGGAAAGAGCAATTTTTGTGTGTATGCTCGGAAAATCTGTGCTCTGCTTTTTCTTTTTAATGAGAGACTGCTATTCTGGGCGTTATCCGTGAATACTCGGAAAATTGTTAAATGAGATACGAGCAATGAACTGATTAGATGAGGCTCATTAAATACATTTAAACCAAAAAGTAAATTCCGGTCTTGTTGGCGGATGATGTCGAAATCCTTCAATTGCATCGGAATTTAATCTGAGCCGATTTTTTTCTCACTTTTAAAATCAAGAAAGAACTTTTTTTTTCATTAGTGTGCAATTAACGTGTCGTTCAATTACATCTATGACCGTAAAAACAAAGATCAGAATTAATAACAAAATATGTGTATCTGTGCGTGTTACTGTAAATGATCAAAATTTTCGATTGGAGATATTAACCGAAGATTCGCTGGGAATATTCGGGGTTTCGCCGATGTCTCTGCAATGCGACTGTCAACATTCACTGGCTAATGTCGTCATTTACCACGTTTTGATCTTTTAAAGTAACATCATACAAAAATGTGAATTAATATGGTTATAAACTACAGATTTATCTAGTTAAAAATTAACTAGTTCATTCTAAAAATTAACAAAACATTGTCCTTTTTCAAATCCTTTTTTTTAGATTTTATTTTTAATCAATGATGGAATAATCCACGTTATCTACAACCTTTCGTTCTCTATAGAGCAAATTTTCTAGCTCAGATCAATAAAAATCAATTGGTTCCGGATAAAAATACTTGGAGATGGTATTTTGGATATCGGCACAACTTTTAGGTTTTTTATCTTACGTGGTACTACGAGAAAGATAGGGTTCAATTCAAACGATTTTTAGCAACGGGTGAAGTTAACATAATGAAGATGGTTGAAAAAAGTATATGTGAGCAACACGTGCTTATAGTTAAGGTTTTTCGAAGTTTTATTGTACCAAATTGCTTATTGCTGCAAAAAGGCGTTTTGTGTGAGGTTACAAGAAACTCCCTTTTCAAAGTGTAGGCTTTAAGATGGAAAGTCATCTGAGAAAACGGTGTCTTGTGATGGGAAGATTAGAATGAAAAGTTATCCGGATGACTTTTCATCCTTCTCTTTGCTTTGAAAATAGGGCTCATTGTAACCCCAAAAACGTCTTTCTGCAGCAATCAGCAATCTTGTACGATAAAATGTTGAAAAACAAATTTATTTTTTCTTGTTTTTTATAATTTTTAAAAAATGATGCAACGTTTTCCCACATACTTTGCTGTTTTTATACCTTTTTTTCTCTTAGAGGGAAGTAGACTAGTAATCCGAATAATAAACTATTATTTTTTTCAAACCAACTGAATGCGTGATTATGATACCTTAACAAGAATGTACAACGATTGTTTACGTGCAGAACTAATTTTCCTTTAACTCCACTGACGAAAACTGTCTGATTCTTAAGAATAATAAGGGGGGAAAAAACCATGACGTCACAGTTGGCGATTAATCCTGGACTACCAAAACTGCCACCACACGAAATCCTCAGCAACCGCGTGCCCCGTGGCAACCCCCCAACGGCGCCAAAAGTTTATGGCCCAGTGCGAAGAGAATTTCGGTTTTTATGGTCCTCACTGCCCGGTTACGTGATGCATTTAGATGACGATTATTTCACCTGAAGCGGCCGAATCAACTTCATCATCGGCGCCCCTGCGCCCCGGGGCGCCCCCGCGCTCTCTTAATCCCCCGCACAGAGGACTGGCGCCTTTCAAAAACCGCAATAAGAGGACCCGGGCGTTAAAAGTTATGGCCATACGTGTTAGACAAAGTTAGTGGAGAATTTTAAGGCACAAGTAGCGTTCTCCCGATATATTTTACTGCTTAAAAAAATGGCGGAGCGTTGAAAGATGTAAGCCACGTTAAGCTACATGATGTAAAGGTGTAAATATAATGTTGATTTGATAATCATTTCAGATCTTAAATGAAAATAAAATGCCAGATAGTCTCAGAGAGGTTTATAAAATAAAAGTGAGATAAGTATGCTTATAAAACTTAAAATAATACTGAATCTGCTATGATTATAAACTTCAAAATAATACTTAGCTAGTGCGTATAAGAAAATACAAAGCAATGCTGAGGTATAATAATGCTTATAATATTGAAAATCATACTGAACAAATGTACTGAACTAGTGTATGTTCATAAAATTCAAAATTGTACTGAAGTAGTGTATGTTTCTAATATATTTAAAATAATATTGAAATAACATATTTTTTGAAAATTTAAATACGTTTGAACTCGCATAAGCTTATAAACCCTAGTTTGTTATATTTTGTATTATTTATAGGTTCCTTCTTTTTTTCATGTTTTTAAAACTTTTTTTAATTTTTGATGATATTATTGTGGTCTGTAGTGTGCTTGTAGAACTTGTAGAGCCCTGCGCTCTCTAAATCACCGCAAAAAGAGGACCCGGGCGTTAAAAGTTATGGCCATACGTGTTACACAAAGTTAGTAGAGAATTTTAAGGCACAAGTAGCGTTCTCTCGATATATTTTACTGCTTAAAAAATGGCGGAGCGTTGAAAGATGTAAAGGGCTGGTTTCCTAGAATCGTCGCCGACGCCGGGCGAGACGCACGCTGGAATCAGAACCAGTTTGATTGGAGCGTGGCATGAAGCGACGTCACTCTGCGGCTCAGGCGCATGCGCAGAAGGCGGCGGCGTCTGTCGCCTCGCCAGAGATCGACGTTTTCACTCCTAGGAACCAGCCCTTAAGCCACTTTAAGCTACATGATGTAAAGGTGTAAATATAATGTTGATTTGATAATCATTTCAGATCCTAAATGAAAATAAAATGCTTGATAGTCTCAGGGAGGTTTATAAAATGAAAGTGAGATAGAACCTGTTTTTAAAACACAAAATAATGTTCAAGTAGTTTGTGTGTTTATAAGTTTCAAATAATAGAGATAGAGTATTCTGATAAAATTCAAAGTAATATTACACTAGGGAGTTTATGTATGAAATTCAAAGTAACACTGAAGTTTGGAATTAAAAAATTGTATTGATCCACTGCGTGTTTATGAAATTCAAAAAACTTTTGCACTAGTGCATGTTCAAAAAATTCAAAATAATATCGAACTTGTGTGTGTTTCTATCATTTAAAGTAGTTCTGAAATGTATTTTTATGAATGTTTAAATAGTATTAAAGCATATAATGTTAATAAACTTCAAAATGATGTTTAATAAAAACTTCCAGTTGAACAATTTTTATACACTATTTTAAGTAACTGCTAAAAAAATAAATTTCGAAGATTTATCATGAGCTTGTTTACACTGACTTATTCTACCAACTGTACGCAAAATACGTTGCAATTTCGTTTTCATAATCTCAGGAAAATTACTTCGTGAACGGTAATCTAATTTAACGTATTACTCTCAATTATCTCACATTTATAATTTTCTTGAAAAGATGTTATTAGCTTATATTTTTTCACAATCATTTTTTTAATCTAGGAGGGAAAATAAAACACTGCTGTAAATAATCTACGTAAAAAGTTCCTTTTCCATTATAAAATCTCAGCTAAATTGTGAGATTGCTATCCAGTCCATGCTGTATAATCAATTTTTATAAATCAAAAGAATGAAAGGGTCTTACTTGAAAAGTTTTAATTGCATCTCCACTCAAATATCAATTTTAACTTGAGTGTAGAACTGCTATTCAATCATTTGAATGCAATCGGTTTTTAAAAACTAAGATAATGAAACTCCCGTAGTTGAAAAGGAAATTCTACTTCTCTACTTAGGCTTTTAATTACGTTACGAATCCCATCTTATCACATAGGTTTATATAATTCCGCAAACTAAGCACAAAAGGTGATTTTTTACGTAGTGAAATCTTGCAAGAAATCTATCTTCATTCGATAAAAAAAACTCACATATTTCCTCTCTCTTTTACAACAAAGAGAAAAAGTTGTATTCAATCATCGGATATAATCACGTTTTAAAAACCAAGATAATAAATGCCCGTACTTGGAAAGGAAATTTCACTCCTCTATTCTAGATATTTTTTTACTTCATTACAAAACTAATCTAATTACATATGTTTGGACAATTCAATAACTATTTTTTAGTCTTCATCCGACAAAAATATTTCATATTTACTCCTGCTTTTACAACAAAAAGAAACAGTATCCAATTATCGGTACATGCAATTACAATTTAGAAACCAAGAAAATAAAATGTCCATATTTGAAAAGGAGATTCTACTCTTCTATTCTAGATTTTTCAACTTGCCTACTAATGATATGTCTGGACAATTCCAAAAACTACTTCAAACAAAAGGGATTTTTACGGGATGAAATCTTGCGAGTTATCCATCTTCATCCGATAAAATAACATACATACTTATTCCTTGCCTTTCAGCAAGGAGGAAAACTTCTCTAATCATTTGTATGAAATCACTTTTAAGAAAGTAAAATAATCAAATGTTTTTACTTGAAAAGGAAACTCTACTCCTCTATTCTGGATTTCTTAACTTCATTACAAAACCTTATCTAACGATATGTCTGGACAATTCTGAAAACTAATCGAAAAAAAGAGTAATTTTTACGGAATGAAATCTCGCGAAACATCCATCTTCATCCGATAAAACAATACACAGATTTACTCCCTTTCTTACAACTAAGAGAAAAGCTTATCCAATGATTTGAATGTAATCACATTTGAAAACCAAAATAATCAAATGTCTTTACTTAAAAAGGAAGTTCTATTGCTCTATCCTGGATTTTTAAAATTGCATTACAAGACCTATCTAATCACATATAACTAGAAAACTACGAAAATTGATAGAAAAAAAAAAGATTTTTATAAAA
>JAXGGA010016576.1:0-26363 GCA_038373865.1 Uloborus plumipes | reverse complement strand
TTCAAGTGGTAAAGACTGATAAGATCCGCCGCAATACAAAAGTAAATGAACTAAGAAGTGGTTTTCAAAAATGACAACATAACTGACTAAATACTGATTTTTTCCGCCGAAGAAATACATCGATAAAAGTGTGTGAAAAGTAAATGATCATTGAAATTTAAAGACCAGAGCACAGTTTAGTGCAACATCATAATAGCAAAACATTTGCTTGAGACATTTTATTAATGCAGTTGACTCTCGTTATAACGATCACACATTTTAAAAAGCATCCAGTAATAACGACCAGCGTTAAAAGCTTCAATTTTATCTCTATATGTTTTATGCCAATTTGCTTTCGGTATAACGACCTTTCAGTATCGTCTAAACCAATATAACGACCAAATTCAGCGAACGCTATTTCCAACCTTTTCCCAAATAAACATGCTTCTAAATTTTTAACTTGAAACGACGTTCATTATTGTTAACGGGCAAAGTGGGTGGAGTCTTCAGTATTTAGAGCAACTTTGACAGAGGGAAAGAAGAAAATCTATTAGTTTTAACAATTGCTCCTAGTATTAAAAAAAATCTAATCCTATGAAGATTTAAAAAAATTTTTTGCAAGGCAAAAAAATACTGGACTAGGTTCTATCTATAACTAAAATGGAAAATTATGTTTTGCAAAAAATATTTTGTTTGTAGCATTTTTCACTAATATATTTTTTAATTCTAATGAAAAAATAGCGATTTGAGTACTTAGTTGAAATCTTTCAAAAATTGCCAATTTTAATGCAAGTACTAAACACGCATGATGCATGTGTATTTAAAAAACATTCTACCTCTAAAGCGACCACTCGTCATAAAGACATTTTTCTGTGAGACGGAGATGGTCGTTATATCGAGCGTCGACTTTAATACAGACATTGTGGAGGATTCCACGAACACGTGTGGGACAATTTGAAGTAAATTTTCCTTATAATTCCATGCATTGCTTCCATCTTTCAAGAAGGTTATATTTCAAAAATTAGCGGTTTTGAGCTATGCCTGGTTTTAAAGTACCGTAAATGAGTAGATCATCTTTTGCAAGAAAAGTATTTCTATACCTGAATAATACATCGCTACAGAGCGAAAGTGTATTTTTGCATTTTCAAACATTTTAGGGACGTCATTTTCAAGAGTACCAGATTTTAGTTGTGGGCGAGCCGTTGGGCAGTAAATATTAGCGTCGTTAGGTGAAATATGTCATTATTTATTCCAAAAACAGTATGTCACACAAAAAATAGGACTTTTCGCTCTTATTTTTTTAACAAGAACGCACTTGATTTTATGTTAGCATTATAAGGAGAACAATTAGTGATAATAATGACATATTTTGAGATATTTCAAACATTTTCTTTGAAATTTAATGCAAGAACGTCATAAATAAAACACGACTCTTTAAAACTTACACTTTTTGAACTTCTTGAAAGAGATGAAAAACATCAGATTTGTTTAAAAAAGGATTTATGCATAAAATAAATTTTGAATCAGTGGTCATTACATATAGTTTTACTACATGATATTTTACTTTCAAACTATAAAATCCACAAGAAAAAATATTTATGTGAGTAAAAATAAAAGCAAAAAATACAACGTTAAAGGGCTAAAATTTTGAAAATACTAAATTCGATTTTAATATCCAAGAAAAAGAAAGTTACATAGGGCTTGTTTCATACATGATCAAACTTTCACCAAAAGTTTAATTCTGACTTGAGCAGTTTTTCACAAAATGGATGTTTGCATTTTTGGATCAGGAATTGCCTCAGGTCACCCTAAATTGATTACAAGAACATAATGCAGACTTATCAACAAAATACTCTTAAGAAAAGTTTTTATCACATCAAGATTAGTAACACATAAACTGATCTATTCTTATATTTATTCTAATCTTCTAGAAAACAGTGAACAACCGTTCGGAAAACGTGCCCCTTTGAATTCCTGGTGAAAAAAACTATCGTCTTGACAACACAATTATGTGATTCGTTTTAGCAAAGAATAAAAAGGTTATCAAAATAGCGATAAATTCGCTGCAGTTAATCTTTCCTATTGCCCAAAATAGAATTAAAGATTGTCAATGTCAGAGGTAAAATTCCCAAAGCAGAACTACACTTCGGGGTTACCCTATAGTTACCCCTTACTTTAAAACAGGATCATCAAGGTCACAAATTTTGCGTCGACTCCATGGAAACTGCTGAGGCGATTCAGCAGTTTCCATTAGGTTTATTGAGTTAGGTTTCCATGGAGATGACGCAAAACTTGTGACCTTGATGCGCCTATTTAAAAGTAAAAGACTATAAAAACAGTTGATTTACATTTTTTTTTCTCAGAAGAAATAAACAGCTTTTATTTGTATTTTTAAAGATTAATTAATTGTTTTATAAATTAATTTTTCTTCATTCATACTTATTTATTTAGTTATGAATTGTATCAAAAGTTAGTTTTACTTACGTGTGCATAATATTAATTTTTTTACCGTGTCTTCTTTCAGCTCTCGAAATATTAGGAACTTTAGTAACGATGTATGAAGCAAATTATCCTGAGAGGCTAAAAGTGGGAATATTCATCAACGGTAAAGTTTTTTTAGTTTGTTTTATGTATCAGTTTAAAATAGCTATCTCAAAAGAAAATAAATGTATGTTCTGTAAAAACTATTATTAGCTACTTTGAAAGTGATATCAAAATCTTTGTAGAATTTGTGACTGAGCTTTCCTGTTCTCAATTACGATCAAAGAAGTTTTTCATGTCAAATTCTGTAATATTGTAATAAATTATGAAATATTACTCAATAAAACACAAACTGATGTAGGCTAGACAGAACAGTGAGTGAGCATGTTGTAATTTTTCCAAAAAAAATTTTTTTAAACGTTTTTCTAAGGTGAATCGGCAGAAGTTACTTCTTGCACGTTTACAGAAAGAAAATGTCTAAAAATGGTGTATTTGTCCGCTGGTAAGGGTTGTTCATTCACTGGATTTGACCACTTTTTATTGTTTTAACCCCCCATCAAACTTGATGCAGAACCATTGAAGCTCTTCCATTTTTTTAAAAATAATTACGTATATCATCTACAGTATTTTTACTGCCATGTTGCAAATGCTACAATTTTTATCGACGCTATGAAATTTTGAAATTGTAAATTCGCTTAAGTGTTCATTCACTGGTCGTTCTACCCTATACAGATGATTTTTTTTTTTTGAATTTAAGATTCAAATTTATCGATTTATGTTATAAATTATTTACTTATTTTACTCATTATTTATTTTGTTTATTTAAATTATTTATTTTGTTACAGCTTCTTTATACTTCACACTTGCGTGGAGTGTCATAAAACCATTTTTATCAGGACCCACAGTGAAGAAGGTTAAAATTTTTGGGAAAGGTATGGTATCCTCTTTAGTGGTTTCGTTTCTTGACTTTTTGACTCCTGTATGTTAGCAAATTTACGTACAGTAATACATGGACTTACGCAAAACCGGAGTTGCGCGATTTTCAAACCTCGTCGAGTCTTCTTTTGTTTGAGCACTACCTAACTCCAATAGTGGTTGTAAAATTTTATTACACTGCCGTGGTGGAAGGTAAAAGGCAGTATCTGCCGAGTCTTGGGATATATTTGAAAAAACGCTGTTTAGATTCCATACTAACAGTAGGAAAATGTGGCCTACCTTGTCAATTGGTCTGAGAAGTAAGACCGGATGAGGAGGTTCCGTGTTCAAATCTTAGCTCAGGCATGGATGGGCTTTCACTCTCCTGTCCTTGTCCTTTCTATGTGTGAATGTGTTGTTTTGCTGTAAATGGTTGCCTACCCTAAAAACGGGTACCTATGGAATGCCTGTTCTGAGGAAGTTGGACTTCACACCAAATTATAGAACAGCTGGCAGGCCCGTCATTTAGGGGGGCAGGGGGTCAATTGCCCCCCCCCCTGATTTTGAGAAATCAATGTATTTGCATATAAGTGGGCGTGGCTTTTGATGTTTTCCGATAAAATTGCATTGAGTTTGGACCCTTTGCCCCCCCCCCCCCCCGGAAAAACTTGCAATGACGTCCCTGACAGCTGGAAAAGTGAAGCAGCGTATCCTAAGACTCATTGGCACATGATTGCAAGAGCAACAAGAGAGAAATTTTGGAATTGGAAGTTTTTTTTCGTTCTATATTTTCAGACAGTGAAACTTGCACAATGAAGCTGAAGCACAATAGATGACAGAAATGCAAAACAATGAAAAACTAATATTTGCAGATACTACTCTGTACTTTCTCACGGCAGTGTGCTAAACTTATATTAAATTAACTACAGCTTGAGTACAGAATTAATCTGAAAATGTGTACTGAGATTCAAATGAATTTCTCCAATTGAACAGTTTAATATTTTCGTACTCAGTATTTCTTATTAATATTGACTATAATTTGTGTGTGCGTATATAGGTGGCTTATTAATTCTGCAATCAATACTGTAACCGATATTGAGTTTATTAAGTCATAAAAATTACTTCTTTCTAACTAATATTTTACTTTATTATTATTATTTTCTTTGGTAATGATTATGAAAGAAAAATTGAAACTTTTTCATCTTGTTTGCCATTTTTTGTGTGTTTAGTATTACTATTTGTCTAATGCAAAAAAATCTTTTCATTATCTATAAAATAAATTAATACTGTAAATTTCGTTAAGCCACTATTTATTTCAACAAAAACAAAAACAAAAAGAAAAGAAATTAAGTATTGCTTGTTATTGTACTTATAAGTATTTTCTAAATTTTCTCACAATTCTCTTACTTTTATATTAAGTTTTATTGAAAAAGGGTTATTATTTTTTCCTAATGAAATTTAAAACTTTATTCTGCAGATGGCTGGCAAGAAGAACTGTTGAAAATAATCGATGCAGACACATTACCTAAATTTTTAGGCGGCAATCGAACAGATCCAGACGGCAATCCTTTATGCAAAACTTTTGTAAGTTTTTGATTGATTTATGTAATTTTCCTGTAAACTTTTCTTGCGGAGGGGGAAAATAACTTTTTTTTTCTCTTAATGAGCAGCTAGGACAACTACCCATTTCGCTTCCCATACATATTCTAAAGCACCAGATTGCATTCGATTAACAAAAAGTAATGCAACTGCTACTACTACGTTACTACTACAGTTATTTTTTTTTACAACTTCATTAATTTAGTAAAAGCACATTCAACCTAATTTCATAAGAACCAGATCCAAATCCCCTGTAAATCCGGAAATACTCCCCTCTCTAAATCAATTTTTACGTTGTACTTAATTCATGCAAACATTCTGTCAACAAAAAATAAATAAGTAAAATGGAACAAATCCTCATTATTAACGGAAGCATTAATTTCAACTTCCCCCAAACAGACTAGTCAGGCAACACTAAAAAAAATGCGTAACCTTAGTTCAGAAATACGGTGGTAGCAGTGCTGCCTCTACTGCTATGAAGTAAATTAACCGATACATCTGCATCGTAAAAAATGAATGTTGTTTTTACAGGTAATTACAGAATATTTTACAGAAATAAATTATAAAAATGTCTAATTTTGCAGTGATAAACTGTAAAATTGCTACTTTTATAGCTTATTACCGTGCAGTTTACAGTTTTAAACTGGAACCTTTGCTGCCAGTATTATACTTTTTTTTAAAGTATAATACAGCTAACTTTTACGGCAATAAACTGAAAAAAAGCTAACTTTGCAGTAAAAAACTGCAAAATTATTAGTGTTACAGTTTATTACTGTGCATTTTAGTTTTATATTGGAACCTCGGCTGCCAGTATTATACTGTAAAACAACAGTTCATTTTTTGCAGTGTGGTGTAAAGTAACACTTCACTTGTGGAAGGTTAAAATTACATTCACCTTAAAACGTAGGTATCAAATTGTCTTCCTCTAACTTTTCGACTTCTTCCAGATCAACCATGGTGGCCAAGTTCCAGAATCATACTACATTTACAAAGACTCCAAGAACCTATCTCAACTCCCTGGTGTGCGAAAGCTGAGCATTTCTCGGATGTCCAAAACAGATCTGCCCCTCCACGTCATAGAGCCCGGTTCCACTATTGAGTGGGAGTTTGAGACCAAGAGTAAAGACATAGGTTTCGCCCTCCTCTATCAAGAATACAAAGGAGCCGATGCTAAGGAACTCATTCCTAACCAGCGAATAGACACGATGGTATCTGCAGAAACGGGAACGTATTTGTGTGACAAAGCTGGAATTTGTAAGTATGACGTTTAAAAGCTTCTTTAACTTTGTTTGGGCATTTTTTTTCATTTAAACCTTCCATAAAACCTGATGCAGAACCGTAAAAAATCTTTTTTTTTTTAACCGACTTCAAAAAAGGAGGAGGTTCTCAATTCAAAGCGTATACTTTTTTTTTTTTTTTGTTTGTTCGCACATAACATCTGATCTACTGAACCGATTTGAACGATTCTTTTTTTAATCGATAGGAGATGGTGTAACTTAGGTACCATGTACTCATATGACGATATTTGTTCACTAGAAAAAAGTTATGATCGAAAAACTAACATTTCATGGTCATTTAAAACTATAGGTGCTATTGTAAATCCGTAACTCAACGAGCGACCCGATGGTCAAGTGGTTATGCGCTTCAGGTTGAAGTTCCTGATGGAATGAGATCGAGTCCAGGTCTGCACGGATTTTTTTGAACATCTGCATGTTTTTTTCTTTTTGAATGATTAAATGATTGCAATGTCCTTATGCAGGTACATCCCTCCATGGGGATCTACCCTGTATTTTTTTATAGTACAAAATGACAGTTTTGGTCGGATCTTTGTCAAAATTGGCAATGGGGTCCTTCGATGCTGTAGAATTTTCTTATGGACATTTGCGCCATTTTTGGGGGCTTTGAATCGATTGTGGCAATAAATGGTTTTTGATTTGCGGCACTTATATTATTTTTTCAAGAATTATATACACAATCAATTATGTTAATTTTTGTACCTTTATAAAATTCTGTATTTTATACCTTGCATTTACGTCAAATTCAAGAAATAGAAAAACTAAAATTTCATGTTATTTAAAACAATATGTGCTATCGTAAATCCTTACTGCAATGAGCGACCCGATGGTCAAGTGGTTAAACGCGTCGGGTTGAAGTTCCTGATGGAATGAGATCGAGTACAGGTCTGCAAGGTTTTTTTTGAACAGCTGCATGGTTTTTTAACTATATTTTGATTATTTTAAGTGTATTTACACTAAAAAGAATGAAATAAAATATTTTTGGAAAAAAAAAATAGAACCGACTTCAGTTGGAAATTGCTCTAAAAAGTAAAAAATAATTTTTTTCTTTGAACACCATCGAAACTACTTTTAAACATAAGTTTTGAAGTCGGCGCAAAAACAATGTATAGATTCATACGCAACTACAATTCAACTATAAATATAAATTTTAATGGATTCATTTCATTGATTACCACACATTCGTGTAATGGTACAAATATTCTGCTTTTAATTTTCAATGGTTTCTCTGAAAAAATGTTGGCAAAATATGGTTAAATATCATTTTACCTATCGTTTTTGCGCCGACTTCAAAACTTATGTTTAAAAGTAGTTTCGATGGTGTTCAAAGAAAAAAATTATTTTTTACTTTTTAGAGCAATTTCCAACTGAAGTCGGTTCTATTTTTTTTTCCAAAAATATTTTTTTTTTATAAGTACGCCATACCTTTGTACATATTCAACAGAGTTAAAGTTAACAATCTATCGGATGACGTAGGTGAAAATTTACAAATCAACCCACTTGGGCAAACATTCAATTTTGATACACACACGAGAAAAATAATTTTTGCTCAATAAGGAAAAAAATACATAAAAAGTAAAAACTTTTTTATATAAAGGTAATTTTTAAAAAAAACGAAAGAATAAATACAAAAGTAAATAAAAAAATTAAAAATATATTTAAAAATAATAAAATAATAACGAAAAGAAAATTAAAAGGATATAAATAAATAAAAATGAAGTAAAACAAGAAAAAAAATAAAAATAAGAAAAAATAATAATAAAAGTACAAAAAAGGAATTAAAAAAATAAAAAGAAAGAAAATAAAAACAAAGATTAGATATTTTATAATGAAAATAATAAATAAATAAAAAAATATGAAAAAATTTTGAATAAAATTTTTAAAAAAATCGTAAAAGCTCTCCAATTTTTTTAAAAAATATTACGCATATCATCAGAAGTGTTTTTACTGTCATGTGACAAATGCTACAATTTTTAACGACGTAATGAATTTTTGAAATTGAAAATTCGCTCAAGTGTTCATTTACTAGTCAGTCTACCCTACCTCTCGCAAACCCTCGGGAGCTCACAAAGCATAGGTTGGGAACCGATGCTAGATGAAGCGTACGTAAAAATTAATTATGGGAAAGTGAAAAAAAAAAAAATTCCGATTCAACTTACTCCGTCGCGTTCAAGTAAGAAAAGTTGTTGCATTGACGACGTTTTTCTGTTTACTGTTAAAACCTCAGAACTTTAATTGACCTTGAAAACAGATTTTCCTTCCTGATGCTTAGCTAAAAGAAATTAATTTTGTTTTTTCTTATAATGGAAATATCATTATTATTTATCGGTGCTTAGCTAAAAGAAACTAATTTTATTTTTCCTTATAAAGGAAATATCATTATTATTTATCGTCCCATTCAACTTTTAATACGCTTTTATTAGTTTTACATGTGGGTTTGTTTGTTTGTATGTAACTCTGAGTAAAAGATAAAATTCACGTTCTTTGCAAATATAAAAATAACATATTTTAAAATTATTGTTATTTTTCTATCAGACACCATACAGTTCGACAACTCGTATAGCTGGATGCATCATAAGGAAGTTTACTGCAAAGCTGTTGTGATACCAAGAGTGAAAAAGTCATAACCTATCAGCAATGGCTCTGCATCATTTTGGACAGTATGTAAAAAATATTTTACTGGATACGACATTGTTTTTTTTTCTTTCACTCATTTAAACATGACATTTTTCTTGTTATTTAGTACACACGTAACGTTTTTCTGTATTTTACTGCTTTGTTTGTTATATTGTATGAATTTTGTAAACTTTTTATGTATGACTTTGTACACCTTTATGTATGGCTTTTGTATGATATTATGTAAGTGAACTTTGAATGCTTCAAACCTAGCGTTTATGTACTTTTTATAAAATAAATCATTGTAATATAGAAACAGATGGGTTTTTTTTCCAAAAAACTTTCTTTGTAGTTACACTACTGGCCCTAAGTCTTGCAAGTTTTACTAATCTACCATTTTATAAAGGAAAAGAAAAATAAAAAGAGTACTATGTCAGCCAATATCTGTAATGTCAATCTATTAAATTAGTTTCAAGATTGGGTCTGATTAAATTTTTGAGAAAAAAAAAAGAATATAGACTTGAAATTTATTTTTCAAAAAAGTTTTCACAAAGTCTGTAGTTTGGGGAAGATTGGAATCCAATTTGGCCTCCGTGGAAAAAAAGTCTGAAAAAAAAAGGCATCAAGTTATTTCATGTAGCAAGTTGAGAATAAAAGATTTTAAAGGGGTATCATACATAGGGAATTCAAGTTATGATACAGTGCTCGAACTATTCAATGTGTTTTACAAAAATAAAATAAGGTTTTATCTCGTAAAACTAAAACGTCGACTGTCTATTAAAAGCTTTCTTAAGAGATCGAGGGTTAAGTGTGATAAAAATGCATTATTTTAGATAAAAAGTTGTATAATATTTTATGATGAGTAAAAATTAAATCGGATGGACTACATTGTGCTTGCTGCTTCTGTTGAGGAAAAAAATCTGGGGAGAAAAAAGTTAAGGAAAAAAATCTCCAAATTTATATCTGAAGATGACTAAATAATGGTCTGATCAAGTTTCGAAACGGACGGAAACAACTCCAATAGTTTTGTGCAAGCCAAAATGAATTAGAGAAAGAGAAATTTATTCATGAACTGGATGATAATGTATTTACTAAAATCACAGTTAATCACGGCTGGAGATAAATTGTTCCAGCAGGATGATGCCTAATCACACGTTTCTCAAATATCAAAGTCATGTCTTGATGCTAATATCGTAAAAGTACTTTACTGACGGACCAGAAGGTCCAATCTAACTAATGGAAACTTTGGTAGCCATTCTGGCACACGAAGTATGAAAAAAGGTTCAATATTGAAACAAGATAGAACTCATTTCCTCCATCGAAAACGCTAGGGTAAAAATTTCAAAGAGCCTTGTTCAATTTCCGCTTGAAAAAAGGGCGAAATTATTACTTATTAGGGTGTTTTAATGCAAAACACAATTCGTTCTTATAACTTTGTCCATATCATTTGATTGTCTAAATTCAATCTTCATTCTTAAAAAAAGGAAAATCCCGCACATCCATATAAATAAAACAAAGAATATGTATGTGTGTGTACCTTATACAAATCCACGGTTTACGTCGTATCTGGACGAAATTTGGGAGGGAGATACTTGGGCATCCGGGAAGGATCATAGGGTGGTTTTGGAGCGAGAAAAAAGTACCGATCCGTTCGAATTTCGAATAAAGGACTTCAAAATGGCTCTTTCTACTTCAAAATGGCTCTATCTAGCGAAATACTTATCGGATTTTCTCGATCTTGGTCTCATTCGAAAGAACGCAAAAAATACCTGGTAGGAAAGTTTCCTTACCAATAGTTTTCAAAACCACTAATCGATGTCTCCACCCTGAAGAAAGATACGAGCATTTGAAAATTTGGAAATATCCGTTTTAAATTTAATTTATAAAAATCGTCTGCACGAGCGTGAAAGAAATTAAATGGCGTGAAATTATTGATAACAAAAAGGTGTTGTCATTTTGTTCTTGAACATAAACAAATAAAATTATTGCTGTTGTTTTTAATGTAGCGGGGATTTAAAACTTTTTTGGCGATTGATTCATTTTCCGTACTGCGCAAAATGTCGACTTTAATCTAATCGGGATTTTTATAGACACGCGTTACTTGACGTAAATTTTATTCTCAAGGTATACCGGGCAGCTAGTTTCTAATAAAACTAATAAAACAAGTTCGATTTACCATTACTTTAATGTCCTAAAATTTGCATGACTTTCTAATAAAATGCTGCCAAGATATGGCAATTTTTCCTTTAACCTTATAATTTTGACCAAAATGTATAATGAAAAATGTAATGACTTAAAAATATGATTAATATAATAGACTTATTTTTATAAACACGAGTATAATCATGTGTCTCATAGATGACATGGTTAATGATTTTGGCACACAAATTGTCTGAACTACAATAGCACAAGTATTTATGGGCTTTGAAGGAAAACTAAAATTGCAGAAGTTAAAAAGAAGTAAAGTTTTAACTTCATCAATTGTACAAAGTTTTCGACTGCTTTTCTTACAAATTCTTATAAAATTGCAGAGATTGATCTATTAAGCATATTTGTGTCACACGAAGGAAAATTTCATTTTTGTAGAAGAACTTCTTGCTTTGGGCCAACATTTTTTTACGTACAAAAGAAATAATTTTTTAAAGAATTTAAAATTGTGTAATTGAAGTTAAAAAAGCAGAGTGAACAAATTCAGATGTTATTTGCACAAATGGAAATCCTTTCAAGGTTGGATGCAGCATAAAAGGTTTTGCTCAATTACTGGAAAATAAATATTGAAGACATGTATTTTAAAGTAAAACAGTGCAATTAGCATCAAGAAGCTCTTACTGACCCTGTTGTGAAATGTGCTGTTTTAACGAAATAAGAGCTGTAATTTTTATTTGAGTTGCAAATAGACGAACGTTTAATGTACTGAATCTCTCCGTTACTCAGATAAAAATGGTTTTCAGTATGTCGAAAAATTTGAAAGTGGTAAGCTTCCCAAAAGGGTTGGCCTCCCTTGGGTTAGAAGATAGTAGTGTGGTATGTGTGGATGATATAATGAGTGCTCCTATTGCAGAAAAAATATCTAAGTTGGGGTATGTGGGGCAATAGGGTGGTCACAAGTAACATGGGGAAAAAATTTTTTCAACTAATCTTTTGCGGCACCCCCCTAAAATGTGTCAATGGGCTAGAAAATGAGATTTGCAAAGTTTTAGCTTAATCGGATAATATTAACACGTGCCGCAAAAAGGGTAAAGTTAAGAAAAACAGTGATTTTTAGCCAAAAATTGCAGTTTTTACTCTGTAAAACCAAAACTACTTATCCTAGAAGCTTTATTTTGGTCTCATTTTGTAGGAAATTTTATTTTCTTTAAGTCTAATCTTATTTAAAGTTTCGAAAAAAATGATTAAATATTTTTCAGAATTTTCACAAGTCAGGCTGCAACGCAAATCCTCGAAATTGCAAGTAACATGGGGAATTTTTTTTTTTCAACTAATCTTTTGAGGCACCCCCTAAAATGGGCCAATAGACTAGAAAATGAGATTTGAAAAGTTTTAGCTTAATCGGATAATATTAACACGTGCCTCAAAGTGGGTAAAGTTACGAAAAACAGCGATTTTTAGCCAAAAATCGTAGTTTTTCCTCCGTAAAACCAAAACTATTCATCTTAGAAGCTTTATTTTGGTCTTATTTTGTAGGAAATTTTATTCTCATTAAGTGCTAAAGAGTAGTAAAATGATGTTATATAATTTAATAGTATAAGTTTTAAGGTGCATTAGCTTTTGTTGTCATTTTAACTCTTTGCTTTCCATCTTAACCCCTTAATTCCTTTATTTTAACACAGAAATTTGTTTCATTTACTTCTAAAGTACCACGAAAATACCTCTTTTTTAATTGACTAAGTAAATCCAACAATAAGCAAATAAATGTAATTGAATATTGTAATGCTTTTAGGTTTTTGCATGAAAATTTCTTATTTTTGATATACTCTACGATTTAACCTGAAAAATGCCAAATAAATACTTTGGACATGATAGCAAAAATGAATGAATAGCACTTAATGAGAATTAAATTTCCTACAAAATGAGACCAAAATAAAGTTTCTAAGATGAATAGTTTTGGTTTTACAGAGGAAAAACTACGATTTTTGGCTAAAAATCGCTGTTTTTCGTAACTTTACCCACTTTGAGGCACGTGTTAATATTATCCGATTTAGCTAAAACTTTTCAAATCTCATTTTCTAGTCTATTGGCACATTTTAGGGGGGTGCCTCAAAAGATTAGTTGAAAAAAAAATTTCCCCATGTTACTTGCAATTTCGAAGATTTGCGTTGCAGCCTGACTTGTGAAAAATCTGAAAAATATTTAATCATTTTTTTCTAAACTTTAAATAAGATTAGACTTAAAGAAAATAAAATTTCCTACAAAATGAGACCAAAATAAAGCTTCTAGGATCAGTAGTTTTGGTTTTACAACGTAAAAACTACAATTTTTGGCTAAAAATCGCTGTTTTTCTTAACTTTACCCTCTTTGCGGCACGTGTTAATATTATCCGATTAAGCTAAAACTTTGCAAATCTCATTTTCTAGCCCATTGGCACATTTTAGGGGGGTGCCGCAAAAGAAATTCGAAAATTGATTTTTTGTGACCACCCTAGTGGGGCAAAGTGAAATGGTAAAATATTTTCACAGATTGCAGCGCCATCTATCTAGCAATATTTTAACTAAGTCTATAGACACATAGTTGATTCCTGTCCAGAAATAAATAGCTCTAAAGACCAAAGAAATTAATTCTGAAAGTAATTTTAAAAATTTGAACCGTAAAATGGGGTGTATAGGAACAGCGGGGTCAATCGGAACAAAACTCCTCGAACGTGCAAAGAAATTCTTTATAAATATACTATTGGGTATTTTTCGCCATTATTTTTTTTTTAGAAAGGTAAGATCATAAGAAGTAGGAAAAAATTACTTTTGTCAATCTGGCAACGTTACTGGCTTATAAGGAAGGCTGTACGTGGAATGCTAGAAAACATCGCATTTTCATAGACTGCAAAACTTCATACGTAAGTACAAACCTTCTTATATTTTAAACCTAAGAGTGGTATATTTCAATTATGTGTGTATCTGAACAACAGAATACCACATTAAAATTTACATTTTTTAAAAATTTCTGGGACCCCATCTATCTAATGGGCTCCTATTTTCTAAAAACATATATGCACAGCATTAAAGAATTATGAGTTTAAAAAAAATAACAATTTACTAATTAGAAAAAAAAAACTCTTTTGATACTTCTGTTTCTCTTATTTAGTTCATTTTGTGCAAGTTAAAAAGCTTTATTTCTTGAGAATTAGCAATGAAACTCTCAAGCGTAAATTTTTCTAAAAAATCAGCATCAGCGATAGACATAATGCATAACAGTGCAACTACATAGCTCCCTGTAGAACTGTGTATAAGGACAACCAAAAAGTCTAGCACGGACAGTGAGAGAAAGTTGATCTTCTATTGAAAAGATTATTTTGTATTTTAGTTGAAAAGATTATTTTCTCTTAATTTACAAAGATAGAACGAAAAGTATTGTGGACCTTGGGCCGCACTCTTAGTTAGTCGGTCCCTAGCTGTAATGGGAGTGCTTGCTGGTTCTCGGTATGAATAAAAATCACTCTGAATACAAATAAAATGATGAGAGCTTTCAAGCAGTGCTGGTGGGCGGAACAGGACATATCCGCCGCAAATTTTATCCCCTTTTTCCCGCATGGGACATTTCCGCCGCGACTCCTATTACCCCTCTGACTGGCACAGGACAAATCCGCCGCGCCATTTCCAAATGTGAGAAAGGAGTTACTGGTTTAAAATTTTCATTCTTGGCGACACATCTTCATTTGGCGACAAAGACCAAATGAAAAAAGCGGAATTTATTCCCGGACTACTTATATTAGGGGGGAAATTGCAAAGAAGTCAAAAAAAAAAACACACACACACACAATGCAGTGTAAATCAATTTAAACTTCGCGAATTTTAGTTCGCCAAATATTACACTCTACCAGCTCAATCGGCGGATTTGTCCTGTCGTATAGAAACGGCGAGGAGAGACGCGGCGGAAATGTCTCATGAGGGGGATGATAGAGATAAATTTTGCGGCGGAAATATCCTGTGCCCTTGGTGGGTAGAGCTGGGAGTCCAGGGAAAAAATATTATTCAGTATGGTTTCATGATTCATGTCCGCAGTTAGGCATTCGATTCTGTATTTTGAGAATGCATGTTGTATATCTCTATTTAACTTCTAGTAATTTTTATGACAAAAGTAAAAACATTTGTTTTTCATACTTTTTATGATCAATTGAAATACGTTTTGCTCCAATTAACTTCCTCTCGTATTAAGATAGGAATGTGTTTTACGAGATTAAAATTGCGAGCTTATTAATGTTCTGAACCCTATATAGTCCAATAGATGGCAGCACCAAAAAATAAATATTTGACTGCTTTTTCGGAATTTTTTTAATAGAATTTCAGATTTTGCAGAAAAGCAAGTTTATTTCTTTCTTTGCTTATTCGTTTGCACTCCTTTGAAAAAAGTCCAAAACTACACGACTGACTTCGTAGTCAATTTCAATTTTTTTAAGGAATGAAAATGATCACAAATTAATAAAACATAATTATGAGAACTAGTTTCCCAAATGTTGATAGTATTTTTCAAAACTGTCCCCATTGCATGCAATCCTTTTTTTTTCGCCTTCAAAGACATGCTGGAAGCCATTTTTGGGCTCATACATCAGAAATACCTCCGAAGCTTCCGCCACTACCTCTGAAAATTAAAAACGTAGCCTCGAAGATATTTCTTCGATTTTAGATACATAAAGAAGTCATTAGGGGCTCTATCAAAACTGCATGAAGAACAAAATACAACCGTGTAAGCCTCCTCACACGGATCCTTTCTCCGGGAAGAAGCAATCTCGGAATCCTTCGCGAATAAATTCGTGTCCCCGGCAGTTTTTCCTTAAACAAAGTTTAATCGAACCAAATGAAGTGGTCACTCTTTGCCACATTTATTTCAACGTGATTCGATGATCTTTTCCCGCAATCACTTCACCGATTTCAACGTTTTCTCTAGTTAGAAAAGTAACTGGAGCGCCAGATTGCCCTTCCTTTCGCACCTGATTCTCTCCCAACTTTAAGCATTTTGAACCAACTTCTAGCTATCCCATAGAGAAGAATACACCCTCATTAGACAGATCTAACTAAATTGGTTATGGGTCAGAAAATATTCAAATGTAATCGCATATACACGTTAGAGTGTGACATCGATGGTAATATACCGATGGTATTGATACACCGACCAAAAAGAACCGACGTTTCAAAACATCGATTTTTTTTTTTCAAATAATTTTTTTAATAATAATAATATAAATATTTCTTTTTTCAAATAAATTCATTACGTACACATTTGAACGTGTAGTAACCTTTCGTTACATCACGCCTTGTTCTATCGTTCAATCGGATATTTCGCTTTTTATATGTCTCCCGAAAAAAAAAAAAAACATCAACCCGCATGTCTGTATGATTCTTTTCTTTTCCTTTTTTTTTCCTTTTTTTTTCTTTTTTTTTTGCTGAAATTTCACATATCGACATTCAAAAAATATCACCTTTTAAAAACAATGGAAGGTAAAATATCGATGATAGCCAGGGATGTCATTTCGAAATTTTTCAGGGGGGGGGCAAAGGGTGTATACACAATGTAAAATTTCCCAAAAGTGGAAAAAACCACGCCCACTTATATGCCAGTACATTGATTTTCCAGAGTCAGGGGGGGGGGCAATTGACCCGCCCCCGCCCTGCCCCCCTAAATGACGGGCCTGATGATAGCTATAGAAACCTTTTTCTGATGAGGTGAATACTGTAACTTCTGATTAACGGTGTAATTTTTACCGCAAATTTTTAAGAATTTTTTTTGGCTGAAATATTAAACAGGAACATCAAAAAAATGAAAACGTAGCGAACGCAAAACAACGATGTTTAGAAACTATAGAAAGATTTTTATAATAAGGTAGTTAATGCAAATTATCAATATTAATGTTTTGACAAGAGTAATTATCGCACATTTCGACGAAACGTTTATGCTTAAATATAAAACATCGATGTTGAAAAAATTATCGAACTCAACTGAATTGTACAAAACACATACATAAAGTAAATTGTTTAAAAAAAAATTACTATCAAGATACAACTTTTATGAACTAAATTGTTAAAAACACACTAGTTCAATTAATTAATGAATTATAGCGTTATTCAATTCAGCAAAATAATATGTTGTCCAGTATTTTGAGCATTTTCTCATTTTTAAAGAACTGGTCACTATTTAAAAAAAAAGCAACTACTAATATAATTTTAACTACTAGCCACTGGCGACTAAAGATTTTCCCCACAGTTTTGCCCTTTACTCAAAATAGTTCACGGGCTTTCCCTTGCTTCTATTATTTACCATAAAAATCCACGTAAGCGTAATAAATCCCCCAGTGCAGTAAAATAATACAGTTATTAAGAAATCCTTTCCTAGGACATATTTTTGTTTCAAAAAACTATTCTTGAAAAATTATCTGTATTCGGCCTCTCGTTTATTATAGAGGGTCCCTCAATTATATTAACTATTTCCAGTTATAGTTAAAATAAATTCATATATGAACTTCTTCAATGTTCGTTAGCTACTTCATGTCGCAAGAAACAGCTGAACTTCGCAATTATTCATCCCACTGTCTTTCATCACAGTTTGTTCAAAGTTACTTAATTCCAACAAATTTCTGCACTAATTGGGAAAAAAAGTGCATCATTTTCTATGTAAACAACGTAATGATAAGGCACCAAATTTGCTTAGCTGCTTTTAAAATGTCGCTAAAACTTATGAACGCACCTCTAAATATGAAGTGGACAATGTTTATTTTTTGTGTGGTGTTCTGTGTTTAATTAGCAGTATTATAAATTGACATAATTTTAAACAGCTGCCATTTAAGAAACGTTTCACTATGCTAAGCTTGATACAGTTGTTGCGTTACACAATGCGGTTACTTCATAGCATAATTAGCTTCATAATATACGCAAAAAACAAATAAATGTGAAAAAGTTGCATCTGAAGTGTACACAAACCTCAACATGCGATAGACGTGCCTTAATGTAAGATAAGACGTGCCTTCAGATTCCATGATTGAAGGTTGCAAAACTAGTGTTACTTCAGGTTAAAAAAAATCATACGTACTGAACAAAAATATCATGAAAATGTACGGTAAGAAATCCTGACATACCTCTCCCTTACCCTAGATGCTTACCATTAGGAGGAAAGTGCAATTTTGTCATTGAAATTGTTCTGTGTCATTCCATAATCATTAAAATGCATGGCATCATCATCATAAACTCCAGAGTCCCCCTTACCTACCACAGCTCGTGGTTTTCCCGGGATAGGACCCTGAAGAGCGCTCTGCTCTTTTTGAACCAGGACCAAGGGTCGAGCAAACCCTTGGCCTAACACCTCCAGAGGTATCGTTTCACTTGGAGGACTTTGTGACCGCGACATTTTTAACGTCCCCCAGCCACCATTAATCAAGACGGTGGATCTTTGACCGGCTGGGGATCGAACCCGGGTCCCTCCGGTCACGAGTCCGACGCCTTACCGATCGGGCTACAACGGCCCAAGATACATGGCAAGCATGTAGACCTAAAAGTTCTTGAGAAAAGGAAGGGTCAAAAGTTGCTCAAAATGGTTCGTGTAAGATAAACACTAGTAGATTGTGCAGCCCGTTTTTGTTTCTGATTTCCGAACTTGGCTGACACACTGACCTGTGTCCTAATAGCAACCTTAAAAATGATGATTCACAAAAAAGTTTATAAATCATGGAAAAGTCATTCATCATAATCATTCATTGGAAAAGCAGCACGTGAAATAAATACAAATTAATTTAATTTTCACAACACCCAGTTCTTGAATATTCTAATATAGAAAATAACTTTTCTACCTTCATCCTTGCAACATTAGTGAACTGCAACACCCTAGCTGCCAACCTACCCCTAAAGAGACACTTCCAGTGGTTCCAGCTAATTCTAGATTTCGTGGTTGGGGGGGGGGGTGCTTCTTTGGCTGCAAGTTAGAAGTGATATTGGAGTCTTTTGCAGCAGTCTGATGGTTTGAAGCTGATTATTTAAAAAAAAATAATTTATGGTAAAGGGGAAAACAGACTTATGTATTACATGCAAGAAAGTAGGTTCAACTCTAAACTTTAAACAAATGTTCAAACATTATCTAAGTTTTAATCAGAATCTGATTACGTTTTTTTTCTTTTGAAATCGTGGTTACAGGATGAGATTTTGAATACTATCAGTATGATTACGATTTCAATCACATCCAAATTCAACGGTTGTGATTCCAATTGTAATTACAAGGTTTTCGAATATTTAGGTGGTGATTACGGTTATGATTATGCAAAAATGTAATTGTTTACGACGAATACGATTACGTAATCCGTGATTACTCCAAGCCTCGTTCGTATGTATGCATGTATGTACGTGTGTATGTGAGTATGTAAGTATGTACGTATCTCGCACATAACTCAAAAACTGCATGCAATAAAAGATTGAAATTTTGCATATAGCCACCGTGAGGTCTAACTGTGCACCTCCTCTTTTTGTTGCATTCAGATGTTCCAAAGGGGGTCTTTTACTCCCTTTTAGGAGGAATTAATCAATTTTAATTACAATGAAGACTTAAGACAGATTATAATTTGACGAACACTTCTCAATACATTGCCAAGCGCTTGGTCAAAAAGTTTTTGTCGCAAGTTGGCGACAAATTTGAAAAAAAAAGTGATTTTTCAAACCTGGATTTAATGTGGGTCTGTTGGCGATATTTTGTAAATAACAAAAAGGGAAAAGGGTCAAACAATATGATCCAAGAAGTTCTGTCAAGAACTAAACGAGCCTACTTTCCCGTACATCGACATCGGCATTCTCGCATCTGATCTTTCTCTTGATTATCTGAGACTGAAAATTATGTCAAACATACCTTTTTAGCACTTAGAGCTGATTTCGAAAAGCAAAATATACCCCTCTCATCAGATGAAATAGACACGTAAAAAGTAATTAACGAATAAATAAAGTTTTGTCGCACCTTTTAAAGAGTGTAACTGTTACAGTTCCTCCGTAGAAAAAATCCTCCATCGTTTTCAAAAAAAAAAAATATAATAATAATAATAAAATAAATAAATAAATAAATAAAAGTACAAAGAGCATCAAAACACATTTTATCAAAGAAAGAAAAAAAAAAGAAAAAAAAAAGAAAAAAAAACTCGTCCGTTAATAAAATGTCTCGAATTTCAGTTTTAATCCGTTGCCAGTTGTTAAATATAAATAAAGAATAAAATGTTCTCGTGAATGAAAAATTTTTGTTACAAAAAAAATCGTCTGCAAAAAAAAATAATAATAATAATAAATAAAGTAAAACAAATGAATAAATAAACAAAAAATCGTCTGCACGTTCAGTCATTTTTTTTCTGAGCCTGCATTTCCACCATGTTCGTAGAGTCGGAGTCGGAATCAGAGTCTTCACAGAAGATTACTCAGAAAAGTACTTTACAAACATTATTTATCAAAACCATTTTCTTACAAAGTTAGTTTAAAGGAAATCCGACTTTAAGTTCAGGATCAACATTCAACTTAAATTCCCCGTAGACGCTAATGTTACTTTTTTTTTCTGAACAGTTCAATATTGAACGAAAAATGGTTCAAATCAAAAAGCGAAATATTGGAATGTATGGAAAAGCCTCTCCGAGATCTTTCAAGCAAAAAAAAGTTTATTCCATTCGGATGGTTCACTCAAAAGTTATTAGGTGGAGAAAGGTTGCTTGAACGGTTCAATGTTGAACCAAAAATGTTCAAATTGAAAATTTAAATACGGTAATAAAGTATCCTTGCCGAGATGCTTCGAACAAAAAAAAGTTTGTTTAAATCGGACTGTTCATTCAAAAGTTATTAGGGGTGACAGCTTGTTTGAACGGTTCAATGTTGAACGGAACATTGTTCAAATCGAAAATGTAGGTACGGGAATGAAGCATCCTTGAAAAGATCTTTCGAACAAAAAAAAGTTTGTTCAAATCGGACTGTTCATGCAAAAGTTAGCATCGCGGGACAGGTTGTTTGAACGGTTCAAAGTTGAACCAAAAATTGTTCAAATCGAAAAATAAAATATGGGAATGAGCTGTACTCGCCGAGATCTTTCCACAAAAAAAAATTTGTCCAAATCGGAATGTTCATTCAAAAGTTATTAGGGGGGGGACAGACAGACAGACCGACCGACACACAAATTCCCCATCTCAATACCCTACTTTCAAATTTTTAATTTTTCGATATTCATTTTCCCTTTTCATTTTTTTAACTTGGCGATATTTTTTGGACTTGGCGATATTTTTTTAACTTGGCGATATTTTTTAGATGCATTAAGCTACTTTAAAAACTTTTTTCGTCTTTCTTTTATTTTTAACGGGAAAGTAGGCTAAAAAAATGAGACATCATCAATGGGCAGCCTATGAAAGGAAGTGTGACACTTCATAAAAAAAAGGTGAGAGGGTCAAACATCTTGAAAAAAAAGGGATACATCATGTATGGGCATTGGCCTCTGAATTAAAGTGTGACACTTTGTGACAAAAAGTGGAGAGGGTCAAAATCGGGAAAAAAAATGTGACATCATTTATGTACATCCCCTATGGTGAAGTGTGGCACTTGGCGGCAAAAAGGGGCAGATAGTCGTAAATCTGAAGAGAAAAAGGTGTGGTATCATTTATGGGCAACTCCTAAGGTGAAGAGTTACACTTTGTGATAAACGGGAAGGGGGGTCAAAAATAATTTTTAAAAAGTGTGACATCATTGAGAGACAGCCCCCAAGGTGAAGTGTGATACTTTGTGACCAAGGAGAAGGGAGGGTCAAAAATATTTTTTTAAGTGTGACATCATTTATGAACAGCCCCCAAAGGAAAATCCTTTATTGACGCGACGCACCTGAAAAGTCGACAAACATAGCAGCTGCTGATACGAAGATCGTAATTTACGGCATGGAGCGTTCGAAAGATGGCTCTTTCCTGCGTTTTATTCGGCCAGAGTAACAATAAGCGTTCGGAAGGAGCAAGAGTAAAAACGAATATATTCCGAAAGAACACGCAACCAAGACAATAAAGACGCGCCAACGCCATGGGTAGTTTCCCCAAGGTTAAAGCAATTCGTGCAATGCTTCCGTAACGTTAAGTCAAATGTTTGATGTAATTTACCAGGAAAATTCGCTGAGCGTGGGATGTGCGGGGTTATCGCAGTCAAGATCAACTTATGCAATCGTTGATGCAGTTTGGACAGCAGTGTCTTCTTTTTTTTACAAGTGGAACACAATGGAATGACATAGTAATTATTACTCAGAAGGCATTAAGTTTTAATTCTGTTTTGGTTTTAGGGTTTTGCTTCGACATGGGATTGCATAAAAGAAAGGAGTTACTTGTCGGTCATTTAAAATCAATTTTGTATTAATATTTTGCCGCTGTCTGCGTCTACAATTTTGTTTTTGTTTTCAAGGTCGAAATGGAAGTAAAATTTGTGAAAATATTAATTTAACAGGATATTCGTTTAATAAAGCATAAAAAGCAAACAAATATTTTCTAACTAACTTCAAAACCCCCTTTATCTGCATAAATTTATATGTCTAGAGTTTTACTTGAACAGATTAGGTACATAAACACGTGTAGGATAAGATGATGAATGAAGAATCAACTCATCATGTGGGTCATTTTACCCTATTGTGTCGTTTTCATTTTGAGTTAGATTTTCAGTACCATAGTGGCCTATCGTCAACATCCGACACCATACATGGTTTTTGCATTACAGCTTGTACTTTACAAATATAATTCATGGAAAAAAATTACTTCATCACGCTGAGATATTCCTTACGTTGTGAAATCAAAAAATTACATCCACAATCAAGAAAAATCCATCTTAACTATTACTGCTCGCAAAACAATCCACTCCAACCTCACTTAAAGTAAACTTCAGTACGCAACACCTCAGAATCAAAAATTATTTTATCATACGTTAATTTCAGTAAAAGAATTACAGATATTGTAAAAATTCTTCATCTTAACCTCCTACACGATCAACTGCTGTCAATGTGGATTTTCTAATGCAAGACAAATGAGATTTTAAAACTCGCTGGAACTTACAAGAAAACTCTGTCAAGAATCAAAAATTGAGAAATGTCGAGAGATGTTCAAGCATTTATGGAATTTCAATTTGTAAATTGTTAACTATTGTGTCAGCTTTCGGTTGTACCCCCCACCCCCAATCTAAAACACGTCAAAGTAAAAAGTCTGACAGAAGATAAAATACATTAACTCTAACAGCATGTATTTAACGATACTAATTTACTAATGTAAAGCACGAACAGCAGAAAATTTGCAGAATCAGACGTTTTTCTGACTTTTTAGCACAAATTACAGCACGGTTTTTTTTTTTTTTTTTTTTTTTTTTGTAGTCTAGCGTTATGTGCCCACTCTAAACCTAACTACAACTAACTATGAATAAGTCAAATAAAAAAAACTTGTATTTGATGTTATGGATACGGATGAGGAGCGGTTTTCTCTCTATAAATTTATGTGAAAATTATCATAACTATGGAAAAGCGATGCTACAATAGATGTGCGATGCAATCGTCTATTTTATGATGCATATTGAGAATACGTAGTTAAGTCTGTGACCTCTATACTGGAACGCAGGTGATTTAGTTGGTGACCTTTACAAAAATGCAAGGTCCAGTTGGCCTTGTAACTGAGCTGAAACCGTTTCCGTTGCAAAGAAATTAAAAATAAATGTGTTGATTTTTTGGGTTGTAGTTAGTTGGACATCCAATATATGTTACGAGCAGAGGCACACAGCGGTAATGGTTCAAATCAACCCTCGTATTCCATCATTTTAAACTATATTTGCTGCTGCAGTGTATAAATGATTTACGATGGGGCCTTAGTTTGATTGATGGGGGCTTAACTGTAAAAGATCTCCAGGGGACTACGGTAGCATAGAGGTAGAGACTTCTCCTCGTAAGCAAGTGGTCGCGGGTTCGAGTCCCGCCTTACACATGGATGTTATTTCATCCTCTCTGCACCGTAAATCTGTCCTGTGCTTGTCAGGAGGCAAGGTGCATAGTACGCAGTCCTCATGTATGTCGAAGCTGATGGCTACTGCGTAAAAAAAAATAAATAAAAGGTAGCCAAGAGGAAAACAAAGGCAGGAATTCAAGTGAAACACCATTGCAATCGCTTAAAGGCGATCGCAAATTGCAATTGCTACTGGAAGTCGAATTACATTAGAATCGCGTTATTGTAGTGATTGCAACGTATCCAAATTTGGGAATTTGCGATTGCATTGGTGAGTTGCGACTAGAGATGGAACGAAGCTTCGGCCGGGCCGAAGCTTCGGCCAATTTGCCGAAGCTTCGGTCTGGCCGAAGCATGAGTTGTGATTCGGCCGCTTCGGCTGCTTCGGCCTGAAATTTATGCACGAATGAAAGACAAGTAAAAAAGAATGCATGATAGGGTAAGTGCTCCAGTAGTCGTCCAGTCTCCAGTAGTCGGCCACAATGACATAAAACTCCTCATAAATAGTACATTTTTAATTCAAAATCAGATATGACGCATTCACACATTCATGTACTTATCCTCAATCATCAACCAGTGGCAGTTAAGTTTCGGGTACTTTTTCTGGAATTAGTAATGAGTCATTTCATTTTGAATCGTGTGCCCGTCATCCAAGATGGCGATTCTGCTTATTTTTCAGGTAAGATGATTCTGTGACCGACTACTGGAGCATTTACTAGTGTTGACAACAGCTTGGATTTTAACATAATTTCTTTTTAAATTTCTGAAACAAGTAGATGATTCACTATCAGAAAGGTTCATCCTAAAGTTTTACCTTGTTTTTGTTACTGTATTGATAGCTGAAAGTTCTAGGTTAGCCAAGATCAACAAAAGATCTTTTAAATGGCCGACTACTGGTGCTTTTACCCTACTATTTTTTTGAATTCACCCAAAACGGAAGCATTTTGCATTAAGAATATTAAGATAAATATATAACACAACGTAAATAGTAGTAGATTGGGTAGTTCTATGGTATAATACATGATCATATCAGTTGCTTTATTATAAAACATCAACTGAACTGCAGACTGAGCTTTTCATGTTCCAAGTAGAGCTTTCTACTATAATAATTTGCAATAAAAAATAGTAATGTCGTCTTTTCTTGTACTAGCAGTACAAAGCAAAACAAAACAAGAAAACTTTTAATTAGTGAAATTAATTTAAGAATGACTCAGTAAGCTGAAAATGTTGTGTAATACTAAGAACATTAAAACAAAAACAACCAAAATAAAAATGAACTTTAATTAATGAAATCAATTCAAGAATGCCACAGTAAGCTGAAAATATTGTGTAACGCTAAGAATATTAAAACATATGGAGAAAAGTATAAAACTCTACGCATTTATTATGCATTTAATCCAAAAACTTCAATATGTGCGCCAGCCGAAGCTTCGGCTATTAGTTGGCCGAAGCTTCGGTATTCGGCGCTTCGGCCAAATGCCGCTTCGTTCCATCTCTAGTTGCGACCATCCGTGTTTCACTTGAATTCCTGCCAAAAGCTCCCAAGCTAAATTCTCATTACAAATTGCTTTGTATCTTTCATTCTTCAACTTTCCTTTGTACATCTTAAATAATCAGATTTTTTAACACGTTTTAAACATAGACACGTGCACCATTTTCGAGAACACAACGTTTGGGAAGAGTTCATGAAACACTTCTGAGAATACTTTTTAAAACACCTATTTGGTTCATCACACTTTTTAACACTTTTGGAAACTCATGTAATAACATTTTCTGAATACCGACTCGGTCTCTGACGGAGAGCAATATTTTATTTTATTGTAATTATGTATTAAAAAAAAGACTAACTTATACACAATTGCAATAAAATAAATAATGTTCTCCGCCAACAAAGAGAGAAAAAAACCAACAACACTCAGTTTCAACAATTCCAACTACTCTGTATCAATTCTTTTGTTGTTGCCACGACAGAAAGCAGTAGCGTAGGCGACAAAATAAATGATGCAAAGACATAATGAACATTGCAGACGATAATAAGTAAATAAATATTTAATGTGTGAAATACAGCAGACGATAAATTTACAAAAAGCAGAATTAACTGATTTCATGGCCTTGTGAAGAGAAAATAATCTTCTAACTTTTTCTTTTTTTTTTTAATTCATTTTTTTAATTTGATACACCAAAAAATTAAGTGGGGCTAAGTGAGCCGACATAGCTCAAAGTGAACCGAATTGCTTTTACAAACAAAGTGTCTATCTTTGAATGTTTGACGGATTTTAGCGTGACTAAAACAGAAAAAAAGACATACTCATCACCATCAGTTGCGTGAT
>JAXGGA010016575.1:0-26367 GCA_038373865.1 Uloborus plumipes | reverse complement strand
TATAACAGCAAAGGCAACTTAAATTAATGACGAGTGAAAAAAATAAAGACCAAAATCGCACTCTTTAAGTAGTAATTTTTGAAATCAATAGTGTTTTAGATAGATTTTGTGTCAACCAAACAACTTTTCTGTTAATTTGGCTATTTTATTCATTTGTTTATTCATTATTATTTATTTTTCATTTGTTTATTTTTTGCAAGGTATGAAAATACTTTTTGATATTTTTAGAGGAGTCAAAATTGATCGGGAGAATGAAATATTACAGAAATAGTTGAAATCATAATATTGATCAACTCAGTAAAAAAAGCTAACTCACGGAGGATAAAATGGAAGATGAGGGACGAAGATGCGTGCTTTTTTAATTTTTATCATATTGAATTTTAAAAAAAAGAAAAAAATATTTAATTGAACACTTTAAATATCCCCCCCCCCCCCCCAAAGCTGCTGCAAAGTAATGTGTTTAGTAAATGAAATAAGTTTGAGGATGACTTTAAAATAATTATGTATACGCTTATGAATTGCTTTTCCACATAAGTCGGAGAACGTGGGGAAAAGTGAAATAGGCGGATAGATATTTATTTATGGATTAATTCACTTATATATCTTTACTTAATAAATCACACATTTATACATTCATTCGCTTATTATTTTATTTATTCACTCCTCAATTCACTGAATTATGTTTCCTCATATATTATTTTTTATACATTTATTCATTCGGTTATTGTTAACAAAAATACCGTTACAGCGCAAGTTTTCTTATAAAATACTCTGATTGTTCTTTCTTTGTGTATACTATGTGGATGAAGCATGATCTCATTCAACATTAAAAACCGTGGTAAATTAAATTTCATATCGAAATAAACTAAAATATTTTAGCAAATAATGTCTTTTTTTAATTGGAATTAAAATTTGAAATAAAGCTGTCATTGCTATTTTAATGTGATAAAATACATATCATACATTGTGTGGGAGGTATAAATAAGAAACTCACATCGCCAGAAGGGGCAATACACGATGTTGTCTGGCAGCCACGGTCCAAACAGAATCTCTGGATCTTAAAACCGAAGCGGCAAGTACTTCTATTGGTCACTACGGCTGTTATCCGCAGAAATGTCGCTCGCAAAAGCGTATTAGAGGCGCAATGAAGCGCCCTGGGGCTTTAATTGCCCCTGTATCAAGCGCCCCTAAAGAAAAAGTTATTCGGCTTGCTCAATTTTGTTTTGTTTCTCTTTGCGGGGATTCGAGTATGATTCTCTTTTTTTATGCGAACCATGACTTGAATAAGTAAAGGCTTGTCGGTTATAAAAGCTTGCCAAAATATATGAGGAAAAAGCACGAGTAAAGCTAAGTGAAAGAAGTGGAGCAACTTTGTTTGATGTAATGTTTCATAAAAAAGATTAGCTTTCTAGACTGGAGCAATATATATTCATTCTGTCAGGTTATTCTTTTTCCTATCGAGGGTCTTAAATTTCTCGAGAATTCCTTTTTTTGCTTTACGAGCGGGGGTGCACATAACTTTTGGAGTTTGCAAAAAGACAGCCAAAGAAAAAAAGAATAATTATTATTTCTAAATAAAATTTATTAATCTTTCAAAAATAATAATGAGTAGCAATTTAATTTCTTTTTTTCGTCTCATTCCTACTACATTTCTTACTAGACACAGACTCTGAAGAGTTATCTTCTAATGTCTGTGACATTTTCAAGGAACTAATTTGCTGAGAATAAAAAGACTGTTTATTTATCGTTTGTTGCAAAAACTAAACATTTTAATATAAGTTACCAAAAATGAAAGAGAAAAAAGTTTGCATCAAATTAATAAAACGTTTCTTTAAAATAATCATTCCTGATCTTTTCAATATGCTTAATAATTACATATAATTTCAGCTTCGTAAGTTGATCTTTTAGTTTTATTTATCGTGCACCCTGATGGGAAAATAAGTTTGAGTAGATGAAGATATTTACATTGAAACAAAACACTTTTACGTTAAAATCTGAGGAACTTTTTTTTTTAATTTATTATTATTATTATTTTATTATTATTTATTTACTTTTTTTATATTATTTATTTATTTATTTATTTTTTGTTAAATGAGAATAATTTGATGACTATTGTTGGAAGGAGGGGGTTGAAGGAGAGTACTTTTTGAAATTGAAGCCTGCGACAAACCCTTTTCTGCTTCATCATTCTTTAATTTTTCCAATGAATTAGAGTTCTGTTTAGTCAAAAGGATTTTTTAAAAAATAGTTTTTTTTTTTTTTATTATTATAACAACAAAAGTAGGAATAGTAAAGCATACTATCTTCTACTTCATTAGTTTTGGAAATAAACGAAAAAGTGCCGAAGTACAATTCAAATATGCAAAATAAATAGACCCAACCAGTTCCGATTTCAAATCGAAAGTGGAGAAAACCGCTCCACAAAGCATCTCTTTACACCCTAACTGGGTGTCTGGAGTCCTTTTGACTTCCTCATCCTCCCTCCTCAACCCCAGAAGGGAACCATCACACCACAAGCAGCTTGTTATATCTTCCTTCCGGAAAAGGACCATGCGTTGCTTGACAAATGTAATCGCTGTTAAGAAGATGACAGCTTGAAGGGTGACACGGTCCCCGGGGGTAACGCGTCACTAGTGTCACCCCCTCCTCTTCACCCCTTGTGACCGGGAAGCTTGGGAAGGGAAACCGGTGGTTTAAAGGGGGAAGTCACCAATTTTTCTGAAAAGCTTTTAATTCCTTATTTTAAAATCAGCAATTGCTGAGTATTTTATGGATATTTTAAACTAAAAAAATCACACTCGTGGCGATTGAAATTTCAAGAGAATATCTTCTAAGCATGAATTTTCAGTAAAACTTTAGCAGATTATATAGACTTGGGACGACAAATATCATAGTTGCTAAAATCAGTGGTGATGTAAAATATAAAATGAAAATAAAATGATATGTTTTCTTACAAAAGCATAGCAAAAATATAATGGAGGCTTCACAACTGACACAAACTTTTAGAAAATTTCTTTTTGTTAAAACTTGGTCTTCACAAGCCGGTTCGTTTCCATTTTTTCCGGGAGGTGGGGGGGGGGGTTAAAGAGTACATACTCAGTGCATATTATGACGGAAAACAGCAAAAAAAAAATGTACCCACACGTACTAAAATACGTATATTTCTCAACGCCAGGGGAGTTCAATTGACCCCTTCCCCTGTAAATGACCGGTATATTTCTTCAACTTCGACTATGTTGTTAGTATTCTTTTTAGGTTATGAGGATATTAAACAAGCATTCTGCTTGAAAATAAAATATATGTATGAAGTGGTATCCTATCAGCTTAAAATTAATTAATTCACTACTAATATTGGTGCATTTTCAAACTTAATCGTTGTTCAAAATCCTTGTGCTGTGTATAATTTCATGTATAGTTAACAAATAGTTATCTTAACTATTGAACTAGTATTTCCTAACAAAACTATAGTTTCATATTAAACACTAACAGCACTCTTAAGTTTACTTATAATTATATATATTAAATACATGATATATATTAAATACATGTTCTCAAATTAAAAAAAAATATGCCCTAGGCCTTCTCATAAAGGAGGCTTTGTATACCAAATGAATTTTCAGGCGACTACTAATTACTTATTATATCGTTTTCCATTAAAATCTTCGCTCTTTTGCAAAACAAAAAGCCATTACTCACATTTAAATTTCATTTAACTATGCGCTGTGAAATATAAATTCAATTCTTTTGCCACTTATCTTTTAAAAGAATGTGCTTGTATCCATTATTTTCAAGTTGCATACATTCAGTTTACTTGCTTCAAATTATTAATTCATTATTTAAAATTTATAATGATCCAGAAAACAGTTACAGAAGTACTTCAGGAAAATCATTTCTACTTCATGTAAGAATTGGAAAAACAAGTTTCAATGTAAATCATTCAATAAACGCGGGTAATACTATAAAAGAACTCCAAACCAGCATTAAAATACACAAATATGGTCATTAGGAAGCATTGATTCATCCTGGCTTATTTTCACCCCTTCCACATAAATCATGCAACCCCAAGATTGTCTTCTTCTTTGAAACCCGCAGAACTATTTATTTCTTCAATTATAGAATCCCTGTCAAAAATGCAATTAAAATAAACTTTCGACATCGATACAAGCACGAACTGATAGAGTTGTGAATGTTTTGCCTTCGAAAATTTATTCTCTATATTTCCCTCCCTTGTTGTTTGTCAAGCGTCCCCACATTGTTCCACACACGCAATATTCCTATTTCTGTACTCAAATCTTAGAACAACCATTTGTTTTGAATATTGTTATTTACAGTTTTAAGATGGCAACGGCGAAGAAGCCCATTTATAAGAGAAAGAAACGAAAAGGGAGAATCGAGGAAAAAGATTCGTGATTGGTCTGAGAATACGTTTCCAAACGTGTTTATAAATAATTGCGTGACAAAATAAGTTAATGCAGTTTGCTACCAGATATAATTAAGGTCTGAAAAATGGATTTGTGGAATAATTTGTTCTGATATCCGAAAGAACCACAACAACCTAATCGGAAAATTCCTGATTGAGTTTTAATATTGTTTTATTTTTAAGAACACTAAAAATTTCTAATTCTTAGTTAAATGAACAAAGTACTTAATTTACTTCAAAACAGCAACAAATATCTAAAGTAACTTTAATCATAGTTCTTTAACATAATAAATACTACACGCATATGTACAAGCTGTTACGACATCCGGGACAGCAGGTTTGCCCTTGTTCTGGTCTCATCGGTCTGGAATAGGACCAAAGATTTCAGACGTTAATGATATCCCAGTCTAATGAGCCCGAAACAAGGGCGAAACAGAAGCAGGGCCCGATTAAGATGTCACGGGGCCCTAGGTTAAATATTGTTTTGGGGCCCCAGTACTAAGGCTTTACAATTTTAGGCATAGGATAAAACACATTTAGGCATTGACTACATCAATTTTAGCCATATGGGGCCTTCTAAATTGTGGGGCCCTAGGCCGCGGCCTAGATGGCCTATTCAGTAAGCAGGCCCTGAACAGAAGTCCTTGGAAACCAGAACCGGGCTGTCAGTATATGCTTGTAGTTCCTCCTCGGCTAGCAGAAATAACTTAGAAAAAAACATATTGTGTTGTCACTCCTGTTATGTCCCTCAATCGTATTTGAAATTCAAAGCAATTCTTCTCAATAGCTTTGAGTACTTAGTATCCATTATACTGCAAAATGATTTCTTCAAAAATGTTAGCTGTGAGTGCCATGAGTTTTGCTTTCGAGCTACATAAAGATGTATATGCCATTGTACCTTAAAAACTGCAACATGCTCTCCACTTACACCCTGATGTTCCATTTCTAAATTACACCTCCAATTCCGAAAGATAATCTTTTTATTTCATTGCAGTTTTTTTTCATACTATTAAAAGTAATTTAAGTTTTATAAGTGATGGCTATTGTTATATCCTTCCATATGTTATGTAAATTTTAAAGTAACTTTTTGAACAGTTTCGTGTGCTTAATATCCCACTTTAGCTACGAAATGCTTTCTTGGAGAACGTCAGTGGTGAATGCCTCAAATTTTGCTACGCGAAGGAATGCAAAATGGAAAAGTTACCCTTTGAGCAACTTGAAGAAGAACAAGTGCCTTATAAGCCTCATACTCTCATATTCTTTGAATCTTCATATTTATGTAGCATTATTCAAAAATTAAACGTGTTTTGGGCATTTTTAATTATTTACAATATTAAAAATCCGAAAAGCAGCATTAAAGGTTTAACCCCCATCCCCTGACCATACCTCATTGCCACATAAAAAATCTCCGAAAATGATTTTCTTACATGAAAAACTTCCTACTCCATTTTCTTTCGAAACATCCATATAGAAATATGGATTCGAAAGCCCTTTTTAAAAATATCATGCTTTGGAATTCTTTTCAATTTCATTTTTAAACATTCTTCTACGCTTGAAAAATAGTTTCCGATTGCAACTCAAATGCGTGTGATTTATTTTCCACTATTCTAATGTTATTTTATACTTCAATGTAATATGTTCTTTCTTGTAAACCTTGATAAAAGAAATGTCTGAGAATAAATTTTGTGTATAATATATACTTTTCAGTTGTTGCGTTGCATACTTTTTAATGTTGAATGCTCCACAATCTTTTGTCGATATTTTCTGTAGTACACAACCAACTTCTCTTCTACATAATTTGAAATTCGTTTAGATGAATATAAGGTCGTAGAAATTGAAATAATAATTCTTAAATGTAAAATATTTTGGAGAAACAACTGCTGTTATTACTGACGCGTAAAATAAGAACTTCAATTGAAACGTTTTAGATAAATTTAAACGTTAAGATGTGCCCTGAAACACAGAACCCAGTTTATTGGATATAATTTAAATTATTTAATTTTTCCGTTTTTGCAAAAAGGTTGTTATTGAAATAAAAAAATAGATAGATAAAATAATATTCGTACAAAATATTAAATTATTTGGCCTTTTTTGATTGAATCTTCGGATAGGATATAACCAAGGATATTTTGCATTTTAAGCTCTGAAAGTTTAATCTATTGTATCTTAATTTAGAGGATGTATCTCCCATTGAATCAAAAGGCAAACTAAGAAATTCAGAATTTCGATTTTTTTTTCTTCAATTTTTTGCATTTTTTCTTAAAGCGTTACTTTTATTATTATTGTTTTTATTTATTTATTTATTTATTTATTTATTTATCTACTGTTACTCGGAAAAAACGCTTCAAATCTTTCTCACAGATGCTACTGTACTAATACATAGTTTTGAGCTTCTAAAAAACTAGCAAGAAGTATTAAAATTTGTCAAAGTTAAAAATCTTCTCACCCGTATTTTTTACTGTAAAAAATTCTTAATATTAAGTTTTGATGAACCACAGATGACCGTTTCATCAAGTGTATAGAGCAGTGGTTCCCAAAGTGGTCCACAGGGACCCCCACGGGTCACCCGGAGTTTGGAAAGGATCCATATAAAGAAAAAAAAATTGGGGGTCCACAAAATGCAAATAGGGTTCTTTTTGTTGATGCACCAAGTTCACTCTGTCCCACTTAAAACAGTCTTCTTTTTTTCCCTTGTACGCCCATTCTATGTAAGAATGTTAGCTGATTTAACTTTTGTGCCATTATTTTTATGAAAGTATGCATAAAAATGTTACGTTTTTCTCTTCATTCTATTTTTTTTTCATTTAAATTTTAATTTTTTACTCTGCAGTAAAACTATCACACTGAATCTTTTTAAAAGTTGTCATCTTGTTTTAGAACATCAATAAATGGAACTTAACCATTTAATTCCCGGTTTCAGAGTGGCTGAGTTATATTGTTACTATTCCTGATTAGTTTTGGAACGACTCCAAGGAAATTGATCCACGGGAAATTCAAAAAATAGGCAAGGAGTCCACGGAATAACAAAAGTTTGGGAATCTCTGGTATAAAGAGTTAAAAGAGTTTTTGTATTTCTAGTGTTACGTAAAGAAAAACAAAATTCGGCACTCAAAGCTGAAAGTGTAATTTCTTTTCAGTTGTGATTCGCTTGTAGCAGAAGACAATACTGCCGTGCTAAACACAGAAGTCGCGTATCTGCACTTTTAAACAAAATTGAGTTATGGTCACTAGGTGATTCTTTGTGACGATATGATTGAAGGGCCAGGTGGAAAAAGGATGAAAGTCACTTTTTCGTCAATTTTGAGATATTAGCGCTATCTAGGGGCTATGAAGGACTAGTATTATCTGGTAAAACAACAAGGGGGAAAAGATGAGAAGCGACCGAAATGTGCATGAAAACTCGAAAAACTACATAAGGAGCTACGAGAAATCAAACTTTGTTCTTCGTTTTTCTCGAAATCGCTTTTTGGTCACTTTCATCTTTTTCCCCCTGGCCCTTCAATTTTATATGGTCATTTGAGGACGGGAAATATTTAAAAAAAAATTCTGAAAGAATACCATCTGAATCAAATACATGGTGATGCAAAACTTTAAAGAGTTTCATCGACTGCAAAATTAGGGTGGGGCGAAAAATAAAAAATTTTTCAGATCAACTTCTAATAGTTGCCAAAAGTTGTCTTTGGTGATAGTTAGCTTTTGTGCAAGTTTTGAGAAAAATCGGTTAATATCTTCAGGGGGCGCTGCGATTGCAAAGTTTTACCATAGCTTTTATAAGGATTTTATGGTTAAAATATGAAAACAATGCCGTTAGCTAATCTCACTGCATTTTTTTACTCATAAGATATATTCATGCATTCAAAGCATATGAAATAAATCACAAAAAATTATTTTATATGATATATTTATATTTCAAGCATTTAAAAAGAAACAAAAACGTGAAAAAAAGTGATTTTTTTTAAATATATCATATAAAATAATGTTTGTGAGTCATTTCATATGCTTTTAATGCATTAAAACATCTTTTGATTAAAAAAACGCAAAGAGACTAACTAAAGGCATTCTTTTTGTTATTTTAACCATAAAATCCATAATAAAGCTATAGTAAAACTTTGCGATAGCAGCGCCCCCTGAAGATATTAACCGATTTTTCTCAAATTTTGCACAAAAGCTAACTATCACCAAAGACAACTTTTGGCAACTATTAGAAGTTGATCTGAAAAACTTTTTTTTTTTCGCCCCACCCTACTGCACATACCTCTTTTACGCTTAGCACGGCAGAATACACACTTAGATAACTCAGTACCACCAAGAAACTTTGTCCTTTGTTACGCAGCGACATTAAGACCGTTTTCAAATAGGGCAACCAAATAACCCAGGCTGTTGATCACATAAATGTTAATAAAGGTCAAAATGCGTGCTTACCTAGAACATTATTGAGCATGGAAAAAGTCACCTATATTTCCATTGAATATTTGGTAAATGTGTGAGAAAATAGTTGTATCTAACTAAAGCAAACATTGTCCAATCAACATATGAGTGGAGTAGAGATTTTCACTTTGCTTTCTTTCTTTGATGAAAATGAAAATTCTTTTTTGGATTATTTGGGACATAATCATGATCAAAAAAGCTAGGTGGTCTATAGACATCCCTGAGCCACTACTGCCTTATCGGGAATTATTTTAAAGCAGCAAAAGTTCGATAGTGCCCACCAGGACCACTCCCCTCATGCACCAGTGGTACCAGTGAAGGTGCCCTGATGGTGCACTTTCTTGACAATAGTAGGCAAGAGCAAGAGCAGACAATTTTTTGAAGACTAATCAGTGTTCAACTTAAATCTCTCTGGGCAACTCTATATTTTAACGGCAACAAGATCTTAACAGCCTGCACCAAAAGTTGTTCCATCAATTCCTCTTTCGATCATATTCTTAATTGCTTGAGGTTCTCCAAACAAAATCTTAATCCTTGGTTAGCTGTTTGTATGGACTCTTTAACAGAGTCCATAGTCACTGACCTGTGGACATTAATATTTTACATCCATGCTCGATAATATATGGACATTATTCATCATGTTGTCGAAAATCGAGCTCTGCTGGTGCATTGGAAATTTGAAACAGCAAACAACACAACAGGGTTTTTCGCTAAAAGAAGACATTCGAGCCCATCTTTAGTAATGATGACGTAACGAAATCTTTCGCTCAAAATTGGTTTAAACGGACTTGTCCCATTCTGCAACTTAACCCATTTCGCAGATTGAGGAGTGTGCAGCGGCGCTGCACAAAAAAAAACCAGAAGTGCGATGCGCAGCCACCGCGTATTCCCAGTTCATCATTTACCAAAAGGCTCAAATAATATATCTCGGGAAAAGCATATTTCTTTCCTACTGTCAGAGGAATAGCAGGAAAAGCATTTTTCATGGCGGCCCTGCCCCTTTCATTGTTAGCGCTTTGTTCCAGCCCATGATTTACGACGTGTTCCCGGGCCTGGCACAAATGAAACAATGCGAAAGCCTCCTTTCCCCTAATGTGTACTTCGCGTGCCCGAAGTAGCGCCAGAACGGGAAAATCGCACACAACCCCCCTTTCCTTCAAAGACCGGGCCTAATTATACGCGCACTTTGGAATCATAGATTTAAAACGTCAAAAATCAAGAAAGGGGTAATTTGTTATAAAGCGCGTCAGCTTTTGAAACATGTGTTTACCGCTTGGTGGCGGGCGGGCGGTAGGTGGCTTGAGGTAAATAGTCTTTGGAAAAGAAGGCTCTCTCTCTCTGAGCTTAAATGCAACCGGGATGGGAAAAAAACGGGAAATGCGTTTCCGAAATAAGTGTTTTTGCCCCGTCTTAAAGCAGTCGGGATTTTATGCATGTTGTGAAAAATTGCCGGAGATTTTGAAGAGTGAGAAAAAATTTCAATAACATCACAATGAAACGGTTCTGGGTCTCCGGCTGAATAATGGGTTAGTGGAGCTTCAAAATGAGAAGCATAAAGTTATTACTGTGTAACCTCCGTTTCATAATAATAAATTGCTGAAACCTTTCGCAGCTGTTGAATTACATATCCAAATCGTGAGTTTGTAGTCTGCTAAGCTGAGTAACACTTTTTGGAAACCGATATTGAGATTCGTTTCCTGAATCGTAATTTCCAGCGTACATAAAAGTGATTCTATTATTTTAAATGTATAACTTTTTAAAAATTAAATCTTTCAATAAGAACAATGCAACATCTTATTTTGAGCATTTTATTTTGAAAGGCCGTGCCAAAGTGGAAGTCTTTAGGGGTTTAAGGTTTAACCATCTCGTTCGGAGAGTAAACGAGTAAATAAATTGTTTTTCTTTTGTTTGTAGTTAATATTAGATCATAAAATAAGGCTTTGGAAGCTCCAGTTAAAAAAGAATAAGTGAATAAATCAAAGCTAAGTGTCTAAAGTAGTATAGTATTAAGAGTTTATTGTGTTAGGAGACTTAAGATGAATTTTGTGTAGTCAATGCAAATATTGCATCAAAAACGTGTAAGATAAACAATTAGTTTCGTTATCAAAACAAAATGAACAACTCAATAATATTCTTCAGTACTCATTTTTGAAATTTATAATGTGTTTTACTCCTTTATAGTTTTAAATGACTTTAGTTATACTAGACAGCAACTTAAGTTGACACTAAACGTCATAACCCGCGGAGCCAATAAGAGCTCACAAGCAGTTAAGGATCTCATATAATTCGCCAAGTAGGCTGTGACGTTTTATCTAGCTTGTTTTTAATTGGCTAACGTCACGCTGACGTCACGACGCCGGTGTCAAGAAACCTTGCAGTGTAGTATAGCAAAATTATTTTACTTCTTTATTGACAGTATCAGTAAGAATGGAAAATTCATTAGAACACCTGCCTTTTGGAAATCTTGGTCACTGACCTGACTTCCCTTACAGTATTTGACATTTTGTCGCATTATTAATTGCAATTTGGGAAAGCATGATATCGAAGTTTTCAAATATGTTTTCAAAATACAGGTACGAAATTAATTACATACAAACCAAAGAAAAAAAGGAGCAAAACAAATTACTACAAAGTCACATATGAACCAATGAAACGTACTACTGGATTCAGACATAGATAAATAACATTAACATGACGGTAGACTTGTATATTTGATAGATAAACAATTAGCCAGTCATACTTGCAGAAAAACAGAATTATCAGAGATTAAAATCACTAGTTGAAGAGCAACCTATATTGATTGATTACAGAGGTGGGATTTTGAGATTATCTATTTAACCTGAAATTTATTAACTTTTGACTTATTTTTAACGTAACTTACTTTTGTGGTAACCGTAAAGTAATGTGCAAAAGTAACTGAAACAGGGTGTACTACCCACAATTAGATCACCGGTGCAAGTCGAGAGTCATTCAAAGAAACTCTTTCCCATTTAACAATTTCTGATGATGCCAAAACTTCTATTTGCTAACACATGACAGTGAATTCAAACTTCGTTTCTAGAATCATCTCCAAATATCCCACCAAAATGTCTTATTTTCATTCACAGCTTTCACTGATAGTTTCATTATCCATCAATTTGAACATATATTTTTTATTCCTTCATTTCAATCAGAAAAGCCAATCTGGCAGTGGTGAGAACTCCTAAACTGCTTTTGCTGGTTCCAAATCTGTTATCAGCTGAACGCAAAAAAATTCAAGCAAGAAAGAACTTACTCTTTGTTTAAATGAATATCCAAGTTCAGTTTAAAATATTTCAACACATATTATGAAACATTTGAATTTTTTACGCTTAAAACGTCAGGCTTTTTCCATTCAAAAACTCATACTTTAAGTTTAATGCTCACCGTTTCTTATATCTGAGTTTTATATGGATGTAAATGCCTTACCCTGAAGTCAAAACTGAATGAAATAAATAACGTCTTCCATTTTTTAGTACAACATTTATAATTATAGCTTTCTTTTTAAATACTTTAATAGCACACAGCTATGGATGTTTTTTTTTTAATTTATTTAATTAATTTACTTAGTTTTCTTTTCAATTTTTTCGAAATAACTCTTACAAACACTTTATGGCAGTAAACTGACTTGAAAATGTTAATTAAAAATCCTATGACAACCCATTCTATCCGTAAAATTGACTATATTAATTCATCTGCATAATATTTTCATTTCAGTGAAAAAGAATAAAAGACAAACCTCTGTCTTTCCATACAAAAGAAAATTATAAAATGTTTGTGAAACGAATTGCTTTATTTTGTTTCCTTATACAACGACGTTTTCCAAACAAGTGAAAATTTCTTCAAAGCATGCAAACTTTCAATCGTCTTTCTTATAAATAGCAAAATTTCTACTGCGATCATAATAATAAGCAACAGCAACACACGAATGTTACACACCCTAGCAAGTCAAAGAAAATCTATTACTTTGTGCTACATAATACAACCGATACCATCAACGTGAATATCCAAACATTTAGACATTGGAACAAACATTATATTCCCATCAAAAAACAATTACAATTGGATATAAAGTCTAAATGATGGTTAAATACAAGTAGTGCGATTTTTCTTTTCGGAATTGAATATGGTTATTATCATTTATTTATGATTATTTCTATGCACACAACTGAGAATTATCACGCGAAACAATGGTTGTCATTCCTAGCAACAAAAAATTAAATGAATAAACTTTTGGCTTAAAGACACCTGATTAAAGGCCGATATAAAGGCTTCATGAGAAAAACTTTAGTGTGTAAAACATTGTGTATTTTACGATTATCGCTCGATACAGCATGCGAAAAGGGTTGTTAAATGAATATTCTCAGTGGTGTAGCCAGGAAAAAGAAAACGGTGCAGGATGTTGTTAGTGTGGTCAAATGTGTGGTCTTTATGTGTGGTCAAAAATTTATAATTTCTGAGCTGCAGGGGGAGGGGCAGGTCTCTAAATCTCCCGATTTAGATATCCCCCTAAAAATACCATGACAATGTAGAATAAAAATCTCGCATTCATTTTCAAATAATTATTGCATATCGAAATCGATCTTTGTGCAAATAAATGCAAAGGTGAGCGGCAACCATTTTTTTTCATTTAAATTATATTTCGGCGAGTGTTATGATTTCGGATACCAAAGGTTTTTAATTTAACGAACATTCAAAACTACGGTCAGTAGTGCGGCGAAAAAAATTTTATGGACCGAAGGGGGTTCACTTAAAAACACAGGTATAGATGCACTTATAGATACATACACAATGCACACATGTGTGCTTACTTACATTTTAATTGCTTCATTGGGTATGACGCGACTTAACCACCCTCATAGCTACGAAACTGATGACAATACTTGCACCAAACATAGATACATATGAAATAAGAAATGATATACATTCGTAACTCCAATGCATGTTGCTTAGCATAAAATTGTATACATTAATTTCCAAATTATATCGAACATAGAGAGCGAAACAGGTTAACATTTTTCCATTTACATTTCTTTCCGCATGTTTATAATATAGAAAATATTACTGGAGTTACATAATTTATGCTTCATCTATTATACTGCATAGACGCATACAATATAGCGTACTAAGTATAAGAGCATATATTTTATTATTAGAAAATTAATGCTTCTGAAAAATGACTTTTTCTTGAATAGATAAATTTTCTTGCACAAGAGAAGGGGTTCCTGATGGCTCCAAAACAAGTACATGCGGTTTGTATTACAAACTTTGCCCTTTGCGATCATCTGTGCAATCGACTGAAAAGTTAGGTAATCTTCCAAGATATTTTTACATGGCTGAATATGGATATAGTATTCCACTCATGTAATTCAACCTGAGCACTGAAATGACATTTTTTTTTTCTTTTCTAAATTAAACATTGAAAGCTTCATGCATAACTGTCAAGTTTACTAGACGTTAAATATCTCAAAGAACCACGCTTTCTTCGGGATAAAATAAAATGATATTAATTTGCATGAATAGGTATAAAAAATATATTTATATAGATATTTCTAACCTTCAACCCGTATATACACCGACCGGGAGTCTAAGCCGAATTGATTTTGATTTAAAGAAGTTGGTGCCGGAATCGGTCATTTTAATTTCCCAACTCAGCCAGTGCTCCGGTGTAAGAGTCGGAGTCTGACTGATTTTGGGGTAAAAGAGTGTGTGTCGGAGTCGAAGACTCAAAAATTCCCTGAGTTAGAGTCGATCATTTATTTCCGACTCTACAATCCTGGTTTACACTACGATTACGGTCGAACCTCAGAGGCAAAGAGAGGTCTCTAAAACCGAATATCCGTGAGAACAGGACTTAGTTTGATGAGAGCCTACCCCCTGCACTTCTTTTCAACTTTAAGCGAATTTTTACAGATTGAGCGGAATTCAAACAATTTACGCGTGAAAACAAATTTATTAGTAACTAGCGGTACCCGTACGACTTTGTCCGTAGTTCAAAAGTTCACTTATTAACCCCCTTGCTGTGGGCCTGCGTTCGTTTGAACTGCATTTATAGCGTGGAAGGGAGATTTCAAGAAATGCTTTGAAAATGAACGGGTTCCTATCTGTTACTTTCCTTGCAGTACTCCTCTGCATTCCTTTCCCCCCTCAGTAGCAACAGAGCAGGCATCCAGGTGGAAAAGAAGGACAACCCCCTTGTCAATCAAGAAGGGGAGTGCGAGCAGAAGGGGAACCTTGCCAGAGATAAAAGGCTTTTCTGAGAAGTTTTCTTGATGGCACGTGGAAAAATAGAAGAAGTATACACTGCCTGCTTCGAACTCCATTTTACTGACTCACTGGGAATAACAAAATATCTTAGGTACCTAAATCATAGTTGATAAATAAGATAAACTATTTCAACTAATCTTATTAAATGGATTTTTAAATTACAAAGGAGAAAAATTAAACATTTTTTTTCTTCAAGTGTACAGGAAAAAAGTATGAACAAATCTGCACAAATAAAGACACACACCCGCAATCAGACAAAAAATTCAAGCGTCCATTCTTATATGCATTCTAGATATCCTCCCCCCAGCAGAGTGTCAGCCGGCTCAAGTGCCCCCCCCCCCCCCCGCCGCTTAGTGAGACTAATGTGCTTTATGGATTGAATATACTTTTAAATGTGGGAGGAAAATTCAAAATAATACTATCCAAATTTTGCATAACCTCTTAAATCCGTTTTCGTGTCAAAGAGGGGTGTCAGGGGAGGGGTCCATCCCGTCCCCATCCCCAGATGATGCTACTAGATTTGCTAAAGTGACTAATTTGAAATATTGGGGTTTTCTTCTTTCAGAATTGAAGTATTTATATTTTCCATAAACTCAAAAATCCATTTTGGGTGTCCCATTGCAGTCAAACTTGATGTTTTTTGTGTGTGGTAGGTGCAAAAGACTACTTTTTTCGGCTTGAGATTAGTTTGGAATTTATTCTTAGTTGAAATGCATGCAGAACAACTCAATTTCTTGAAGTAAAATGTTAGATTTAGGCCTTGTACGAGAGACCTAATTGTTTCCCATTTTGTTTAATTTTCTCGTAGTACATATGGGGTACTTTTTATCAACTTGAAGCTTTGAATTTCTTTATATAAAAAAAGAAAAATACACAATTTCAACTTGCAGTCTTAATTAGAACATAAATATAAATGAAGCTTACTAATGCACAAATAGTAATTATCAAAGTAAAGTAACATAAGGGTAGTAAAACGAATTATACTTTACACATGTTACTCAATTAAAAGAATACTATAAACAATTAATATACCTCGCAGTTTGTTTAGTATTTTTCTTAACGTAAAAATGTTTATTTTTTCTTTCTATCTTTCTGGCTTTGAAACAAATCCGGCGCTTCTTCAATTTTCATATATCAGTTATTAAATTCCGCTCAACGATTTTTCCCCAAAAAGTTACATTTTCGCTGCAATTTTGGGATTGAGGAATTAGTTTCGCGCTCAAAATATTTTTTTCAGAAAAAGAGCGATTAAATATTAAGATGCAAAAAAAAAAAAAAAAAAAAAAAATCGATATCTAAGACGAATATTATTTTTTCTTTTTAATGAAGCTGATAAAAATGTGTTCTGAAAATGCAAAGCAATGAATCAATATCATGAGTTGTAATAGTAATTATTGCACGTGTTCAGTCCATCTGTAGAAAACTCATGCGTGAATAATACACCCGATCTAGTTCCACTCCACGTTAGACGTCACAAAGGCTTTCAGATAACCAGTTGATCCTGTTGTAAACCATTGTTAATTTGATAGACATAAAAAACTACGCAGCGTTTGTTCACTACCAAAGCTAAGAATGTATCCCCAAGAATCAATTTTAGAACTAAAAATACATCGTTTGTAAAGAAGAAAGTAATCATTTTCTTGTAAAATTATGAAATTAAACTGCAGCTGATAGATAATAATACTATTAATGAAAATAATTGTAATCAGGCAGGACTGTTCATTCACGAGGGTGTGATTAGTGGAGTCGGGATAAAGAACTTATAATTTGGCTCAGAGCAAGGATATAACCAGAGGGGGCAGACGGGGTGGTGCCCCGGGCGCTAGATTTTAGGGGCGCTGAACTTGCAAAGTATATGAATATATATATTTTTTCCCGAAAAAATTGGGAGGTTAAGGAAAAGCAACTTATGCCTACCGCAGAAGAAAAAGGGGGGGAACAAGCTTACTAAATTTAGAGAACACAGAGCATGGGTATGAGGGAGTAATATTTTGTATTACAATAATTATTATTAGTGTATTGAGTTTTTGACAGTGCGTAGAGTTCACTACGTAGATGCTTATCTCATGTATCATCAAGGGCGGATCCATAAATGTTTCAAAGGAGGGGCGATTCATTTTTCTTACTTACGTTATACTACGCATACTGGTTTACAAATATTCATCACAAACGATTAGGACTTCAATTACGAAATATTTCCCGGGTGAGCGCCAAATCTTCTATCACAACTTAATTGAAATTCGTATAAAATTGCATTTTTCGAACTTCAATACCGAAATAATACAGGTATAGAGGCTCTCAAGGCAGGGGCGATCGCCCCCATCGCCCCTCCCTTGTGTCTGCCATTGTGTATCATTCAAGATTAATGCTCTAACAAATTGTTACAACATTTTTTGTAACTCCTTATGTGAAGTAAATATAAGACTTAATTGTAACTATTATTTATATTTAATGCAATAAATGGTTAAAAATAAGCAGAAATAATAATACGTTAAAGAAGTATTTGAAGGTTTTTCAACTAATGCAGCTCCCGTTATTATTGCTTAATTTTAATGGTAGGGGTAAACGTTTCCCTGCCTCTGGTATAGTGTATCGTACACTATCAGATAAAATTACTAATTATTTTGGAGGCAGCATGTTGTCACTAATTTTATGAAATAATATTCCGCAATTTCTTTACTGTGCATTAATTAAGTCAACCTCGCAAAAAAAGGAAAACTTATTGAATGTTTTTTTACATTTGAATGAAATGAACTCCAATTTAGCTTTTTCAGATTAGAAACTACACTGAGAATGTTTTATGTATTTTAATTTGTAATTGCTCTTAGAAGAGTTCTTTTTTCAATTGAAATATTAGAAATGGCCATTTCGATCCACATTGAAACGAAATAAAGTGCCCGCTCTTTCCGTTTTGTGCATAAAAATTTAAGTTACTAATAAATTGAGTAATGAGTAATTTATGATTTGCTGAGAAGAAACAGTAAAAACAAATCTGTGCACAGTTTTAAGTAACTTTTACTATGCAGCATATATTTTTTTATTGCTAGATTGTTTTTTATTTTACTCGGCAGCTTAACCTTAATAAGTATAATTTCACAAATGTTACACTTATCAATCTTTAAATGCTGACATGCTAGCTTTGTATTTAAAAAAAGAAAAGAAAAAAAAAAACTCAAAATCAAAAGGAAAGAAAGAAATAAAATTGCTGTGGAATATTTTGTTTTTCCTCCCACGAATAGTTCTTAAAACATATTTTAATATTTTTTATATACTCCATGATATATACGTAAGAAAAAAAAACAAAAAAAAAAGGGAGAGATTTTTTTTTAAATATGCATCAAGAAGTAATTTTTAAGAAAATATTTTTTCCTCGTAAAATAACAACGTCAAAATCCTTAGTAAATATGAAAAGTCAAGTGAGATTTTTTGCAGAAATAACACATACAGAAGATGGTTTTATATTCTTTCTTTAATATTTATGCTTGCTTATTGACTAAAATATCTTCAAATTAGCTGTAAGTAAAAGTAAACCCTACATTTTGCATAAAAACAATATTCAGAAACTCCTCACTTTTTTTGTGTATCTTACTCGACTGTCTCCAAATGTGAAAAGATAAACATAACAAAGAGCATTTACAAGTATAAGTATTTTATTTAAGTTTATGTTTAAAATGAAAATCCCTTACAAATTAAATCCACATAAATGGGTCTATATGTATTGAAAATTTGAAAACAGCATTAAATTACAGGTAAAAATTAATTGAAGAAAATTGAAAAAGTAACTTGCTACAAATTGTAAAAAATATAAATTGCATGTATAGATATACAAATTATAATGCTAAAAATATACTGTTTAATGTTCATGATAAATTTTGAAACAGGGTGCTGGACAAAGTGCGACAGTACAGTCCTCACAGTAATATCGCGTTTCCTTACGCTTTCTCTTACCGTTTACGTCTTTGATGTCAGAGCACACTACGCAACGCCTCGTCGGTTCCTTTTTTATTTTGTTGGCGGGTAAATACGTTGGAAAATGTCGCTCTGTGTATCTGAGAGGGTTTTGTTGCCCAATGCTTCTTCGGGGAGTAGACGAATTTGAATTTGGCGAATGATAATTTTCGATCAATCGATCGACTAAAAGCAGTCGAAAGCTTAAGTGGTCGAGTGTGGAATTCCTCTTATTAAATAAAACGTACGAGTTCCATATTGTCTGATCGACAAGGAAACGAAAGATTTTCTTGTAATATTTTTTTTGCTGTTTTCGGCTAGCTTGGTAAAAGGATAGGCACTGATCCGCTTTATCTACGCCGCCCATTGTGTAATTGTAATCATAAATGACTGCTGGTTTTGAGCAAACCTTTGCTTTTGATTTAAAGGTTTTCATTTCAGCACTGTGTATAGTGCTTAGCATGTGCACTGGTTTTTTATCGACATACTTTAATGCCAGAACTTTCCCTCGTTGAAAAGCTGAAATGGAATTTTTTTCAACTTTTTCAGTTACCAGCTCTTTTGGAAAACCTTTCCTGTTCGGACGTACTGTACCGAAAGTATCACATCTTTTTGTAACTAAAATATCAGCCAATTCTGGTGACGTGTAGAAGTTATCTGTGGTCAGACAGTACCCTTTGCCAAATAAATCTTTCATCAATGTTAACACGGATTTCGTTGCGAGTCCGTACTCTGCAAACAACGGGTCAAAAGCAGTTCCTTTTCCAGTATATATTATTTCCTTATATATGTAACCGGAAGATGACTCACACAACATGAACAGCTTGATGCCAAACCTGGATCTCTTGGTCGGTATGTATTGCTTCCAGGATAGGCGTCCTTTATACAACAGCAATGATTCATCTATGCTTACGTCACGCTCAGGAACATACACTTCGGAGAAACGTTTCACAAGAAAATTATACACTGGCCAAATTTTCCTCAGTTTCCAATTCGGATGTGAGTTTTCATCCAAACTTTCATCTTTAGCAAAATGCAGAAACTTCATCAACAAGCTGTATCGCTGTTGACTCATAATCTTCGCGAAAAATGGTGTCTCCACTGTAGCTTTTGTCGACCAGTACATGGTTTCTCTTGGTTTTTTTATCACTCCTTGGAGAATCATGAGTGCTAAAAAGATTTTTATTTCGTCTGAGTCTGTTGGAACCCATTGTTGCATCCTTGAACGAATGGAAATGTCGTTTGATGATATATATGATTCAGCATAACTATTTGTTTCACTTACTATTAAATCGACCAGTTCTGAATCAAAAAACAACTCAAAATAGTTCAAGGGATCCGCTGGATCTGAAATGTTTCTTTTGATGCCAGGATTCATCAGAAATGGAAAACGTGGAGCAGCAGGTGGACAATCATTCAGATCAATCTTGCACCAACTTTTAGCACTTTCCAAATTTTCGTTTTCTGAATCCGTTTCAGAGTCTGAAAGTTCAAATTCATTGTCGGAATCGGAACTAGAGCTCAAATCAGAAGAATCGTCCATTGTTTTTACGCCGTCTAAATATACATTCAGCAAAAATGATTTTTTTAAAGAGAAATAAGGTACCTAGAACCGAGAGAAGTAACAGAGCAAGCAACGTTATCTCAACGACCATATGAGCTCCGATTACAAAAAGAGTTTCTCTTTTATACCCTAATGGACAGTATAAGAAGGAGGTACCAACTTGTCACCTTTGTGACAAGTTCTTTTCCAAGAAACAGAACGGAGGTGCATTCATACGTAAAATTAAGCCCCGTAGTGAAAGCAAATTTCTAAAGTACTTGGAGGATTTCTTCTTAATTTCTTCAACATGGGAGAAGGGGGGGGGGGGCACTTCTGAAGACAGCAAATATTTTATTAGAAAAATGTATTATACTTTAAATACATATGGAAAAACAAAAGTTTTTTTTTTTTTTTTTTTGAACCATATAATTAAAGTTTTACTATTTTAAATACATAAATAATTTCTTAGATAGGTACCTACTTTTATCTTACTTGAACATCAATTTGACAGAAAAATTTTTTTGTTAATAATCTTATGTGCTCATAACCTAATATATTCTTCATACTTAACTAAAAATTTCAGTTTTGGGCTATAAACTTTCCTTTGTTCAAGTATATTAAGCGTATTTGAGTTAGTAATTTTAAGGGCTTTAACAAAAATTAGTTAAATTGAAATAAAAAAATACATTAAAAATTCGAAATAAAACAAAAGCTTTAGAAATGTGTATCGCCAAGGAGTAAACTAACTAAAGGTCCCCATGTTTTTTTTTTTTTTTTCAATTTTCCCTTGTTTTAGCTATTATTTTCATTTGCAGGAGAAAGGAGCATTAAAACCATTAATATTGTTTTGGAGGGCAAGAGAGACTCAAAATTCAAGATCATAAGCACCGACGGCTAAAACGGAAGCTTAGGGGGGTGTGCCCCCTCAAAATATGCAAAAAATCCCCAAAAATGATCTTTTTATTCTGTTTGTTTTTTAAGATGTTTTAGCACATTGTTTCAGTGTAAAATCAATCAGAGTATAGGACCCACTCCTATGATTCCTATGTCCAAAAAAATTTTCGCGTAGTAAAATTTAAAAAAATAAAAAAATAAAAACAGGTCTTATGATTGTCGCCCGCTAAATGCGAGTTGCATCGCTGGTCTTCAGTAAAAAAGACATTGTTCTGGCTGGTTCTTACGAAAAATGGCCCCCCGAATCCAAATATGGTCACCACGCACAACTTTTTGCCGAAAGCCTCCCCCCCCCCCACCAGGATGCAAAGCCATAAAACTGAAAAAAACGAGGTGGTTGAGGGTTTCGGCAAAAGGGGGGGGGGGAGGTGGCCATATTTGGATTCAGGAGATCATTTCACATATGAAACAGCCAGAATAATGTCTTTTTTACTGACCAGCGATGCAACTCGTATTTAGCGTGCGAAAGTCTTTATACCAGTTTTTAGTCATTTTTTAATTTTTTTTTACAACGCGAAAATGTTTTCGGTCATAGGAACCATAGGAATGGGTCCTATATTCCGCTTTTACACGGAAAAAAATTATTAAAACGTAAAAAAAAAGAAAAAAAAAAAAAAAAAGAAAAAAAAGATCATCTTGGTGATTTTTCGCATATTTTGAGGGGGTACACCCCCCTCAGCTTCCCTTTTTGCCATCGGTGCTCATGATTTTGAACTTTGAGCCTCTCTTGCCCTCCAAAATAATGTTGACGGTCAATATAATGCTTCTTTCTCCTCCAAATGAAAATAATAGCTCTGAAACTAAGAAGAATTGAAAAAAAAAAAAAACATGGGAGGGGGGGGTTGGGGCTTTTTAAAAAAATTGGTTCGTATAGGGGCAGCCCCGTCATTTAGGGTCAATTGATCCCCCCCCCCCCCCCGACTTTCATAAATCAATGTATTTGCATATAAGTGGGGTAGTGGGCGTGATTTTTGCTGTTTTTTAGTAAAAGTTGCATTGAGTATACATCCCTTGCCCCCCTGGAAAAAGTCGAAGTGGCGATCCTGTATAGGGGAAGAATGCCAGGAATATTAGCTATTAAACATAAGAATCAGCCGGAGTTGTGTCAGATGCATTTTGAAGGGGTTTTTTGCTGCACGGCGAAATCATTAAAAAAAAAGAAAGAAAAAATGTGTTAGCTCGATTATCAGCTCTCCCAACAGGTCAAAACTACAAACTTCATTGTAGCACACTCCTTCTTCCTTCCTTTTCTAGAATAGAATTGTTCACAACGGTTAAGTGGCAGAAGTGACTCCTCCCCCTTTTAGAATTCTGCTGAAATGACAATATCTCTGTTCTTGATATGACAAAAGAGGGGTTCTGCCCTTGCTTACAAGCAGAGGGTGCAATAACGTTCGATTGTTCTGAGACTCTGCAGTATGCTCTTCCGAATTTCGAAATAGGGTATGTTTTTGTTTAGAAGAGGGACGTTTGAAAGTGGGGGGTTGGTACACGTTTTCCGAGAATTGAGCTCGCGAGAAGGATTTCTAAAAAGGGAATTGCAAAACATTTATCTGCACCCGTAGTTGGAAAGAGTGGCTTGCATGCAAAATGAATGTAGGGGAAAAAACATTAAAAATGCACTTTTGTTAATAAAAAAATTTGGATGATAGTAGAAAGTGAAAAAAAAAAAAAGAAAAGAAAAGAAACAGACTTTGGGTGACGGACATAGGAACCACAGAAGCGGGTCCTATACTCAGATTATACACCGAAAAAAATTGTTAAAAGGTATTTTTAATGAAACCAGAATAAACAGATCATTTTTGATGATTTTTCCCATATTTTGAATGGGTACACCCCCCGAAGCCCCGTTTTTTGTCATCGGTGCTCATGGCTTTGAGCTTAGAACCCCTCTTGCTCTCCAAAATAATGTCAACTGTTAATATAATGGATTATTCTCCTCCAAATGAAAATAATAGCTCTGAAACTAAGAATAAATTGAAAAAGCATGGGTGGCTTTTTTTCAAAATTTGTTACGCATAGGGGGAAAACAGAGGGCATATTTGGATTCAGGGTTATTTTACATAAGAATCAGCTGGAGTTGTGTCAGAAGCATTTTGAAGGGTTTTTTTTTTTCTTGCCGCACAGTGGAATTAAAACATTAAATATACAGAGATTTATAAGGTGGAAATTACAGAGAATAAAAATTAGAGAAAAATACAGAAAAAATAAATGACAAAAATTACAGAGAACTAAAAATCTAAACGTTACAGAAAACTAAAAAGAGAAAAGTTGCACAAAGACTTGTGCAATTTATCATAAACTGAATTTTGCCCGGTATTTTTATAGAAAGCAGTTCTCTGTGATGTTAATATACAAAGAAGCCTAATCTTAGGCTTTGGAGCTATGTCGTACGTAATTTTACAGATGTAGTTGCTTCGTTTTCTGTCTTTTCATTAACTTCGCGAAAATTCAAATTTTCTGCAAAATTTTATCAGTAAACTAAAAACGACTTTGCTTTTTAACGAGTACTTGTGTAACTTTACAGAGATTACTACCTATAGGAAAAAGAAACTCAAACCCTAGACTTTCAGTTTAGAGATTGTATCCTGTTCATTAATAATGAATTATTTCTGCTAACATACATTTATATCCTCAACTTCCATAATTTTCTGGAGAAATGCCGCACACTAGATATCAAGGGGAAAAAAGGCAAATATATCTGATAATTTCTCTATTGCATAAGTCACGAAACAACTATCATAATTTAGCTCAAAATCAACGATCATAAGTATAAGTTATTAATATTTACTATTCTCACTAGAAAGCCAAAACATTTTCAATTTTTAAACTAATTTTCTATAATTACCGCACCTAATGTTTTGAAAATCTTTGTTAAAAAATCTTTATTTTTCTAATTTGGTTTCAAAATTCTTTACATTCTGATTAATTAAGGCATTAAAACTTATTACGTCATGTTTCGAATAATATATTCTGTAGCGTGCTATTAAAATAATAAGTAAAAAAAAAACTTTCAACAACAACGCGTATTTCGTAACGATGCAAAGTAAACTAATACATCCATTTCTTAAAAGCCGCTTCAAAGACCGACTAACACGCCGAAATCAACCTGCGCTTTCTTGCAACTGTCGATCATAGTTACTTCACTCAAACGTAGCCCTTTGAAGCAACAACGGCAGCAAACAATACTACGGGGGGAAAAAATGAAGGTATTGCAGAGAAAACATTCGTGAAAAATTCAGGCGCTCGTCTTCTACCAAATGGGACCAGTTTTGCTCGGACGAGGTATCTCGTCCTCCACCATATGAATGACACCCATCTTGGACGAAATATCTCGTCCTCCACTGCAGGGGGGTTAAATAATTGATATAGCAGAAAGAATACTCTATTTTAGTTATAATTCAACTGTAATTTTGTAAAAGTAAATTCGATTGTTGCCTTCGTTCTGGAATCAAATTAATTTTTCATTTAATATTTCAAAAGTTTCTTAGAAAAGTCTAAGGGCTTAGTGTGTGTGTGTGTGTGTGTGTGTGTGTGTGTGTGTGTGTGTGTGTGTGTGCTTGTTATAATGAAAATCTATACTGAGATTGTAATCCTCACCGAAATGTTTTGAGTATTAATTTCCAATCATAATAAAAGAAATAAAAAATAAAAAATAGCTAATTACAAAAAAAAAAAAAAAATGCTGAGAAGTTTTAAAACTTATTTTGTGTTTCCCGTTGCCCCAGAGAATGGTCAAAATCTAAAAAAAAAAAAAAAAAAAAAAAAAAAAAAAAAAAAAAAAACGTCATGGCAAAAAAAAAGCTAAGGGGAAAAAATAAACTTACGGATGTTGAAAAAATACAAGACAAAAAATGGCAAAACGCTGTTTTCCCAGAATGGCCAAATTAACAAATGAGTTATCATGTGCTCAGAGACTATTACTTATAGCAGTGAAGAAGCAAGCTAATGACTCACGAGCGCGACAATTGCTCGGAAAGCGGCTAATCGCATTTTAGCCATTAGCCCGCAACACCTCTGCGAAAAGTAGCGAAGCTCCTTTGGCGTCCATAACATAAATCGGTTCGTCGCCCGCATGTCGTTAGAGCAGCGCATTCTGGCAACCCCCCAGTGGCCCAGGGTTGCGTTGCGTCGTTAGGGTAATTGCAGGGCCTAAGAATTTACAAGGGCTGGCCGAATGCATGAAGACTTTTCGCTCCACTGCCGGTAGATGAGCGAGAGGGGGGAAACTTGTTTTTGACGTCATCGGGTCCAAACCTTCCACCTTGGACCGGGAGAATTTCTACAGTTGGCGAACGAAAGCTGGAATCTTATGGAATTTTTACTCTGTTTTTTACTCTGTACAAGGGTTATTAAGGCGCATAGGGTTAAAAACCACTCATTATATGAAAGAGGATATTACTAATTTTATTTTCAAGGTTTAATTTGGGAAATGTCTCACACTATTTGACTACGGTTTCTGTCGAAATAAGTCCATAATGCTCGTTCTCAAATATGTAGTCAGTTATTTTTGTTTCATGTTCTGGATTAAAGCAGACATTAAAGGTCACATTTTTTAAAATCGAAAATATGTGTTAAAGATACGTCATGTGTCTGTGTCAAGGGCCTAGTTACTGAAAAAGATTTCAGGGGGCCAAAACAGACGTAAAAACTTATTTTATCTTTTTAAATACATTTTTTAAAGCTTACTTAAAATCTGGTTCAACAAACAATTTGAATAGAGTTTTAAAAAGTGAAAACACAGTGAAAGACGAATTTCATAAAATCTGGTCCAATAAAGTTTTTTTTT
>JAXGGA010016574.1:0-26371 GCA_038373865.1 Uloborus plumipes | reverse complement strand
AACATTTCATTTCTTTTCAACGAGTATAAAAGCAGGGGTCAATCCAGGATATTTGACCAAGGTCCTGTTTTTGGAATTTTGTGAAAACTAGTTTAGAATTTCGTGAAAACTAATTCCCGATTTTGTGAAACAGCAAAAAATATTCCCAATCGTTATGTAAACTCAGATTTCTGTGAAGAGTCAGTTTTGAGTGTGGGATTTTTGTGAAAGGTCCATTTTGGGTGACTGAATTTTGTGATGAATCCCTTTTGAATTTTTGAATATTGCGAAGGGTCCTTTTTGAGTGACTGAATTTTGAGAAGGGTCCTTTTTTGAGTACCTGAATTTTGTGAAGGGTCCTTTAACGGACCTAATTTCTCTCTAGATTGACACCTGATAAAAGGCAATTTCCGTTGAAGAAAAAAAAAAACACATGTATTCATAAATAAGTTCAATCTATTGTGGAAAGTAACCTTCATCTTACCATTTGCTGCATCTTGCCTATCGAGCCATCTTTGTTGCCAGAAGCTTCTGAAAGGGGCAATCCCTGTACCCGGACCGATCATCAACAAAGGTACTTGCGTATTGTCAGGGAGACGAAAATTCGGAGCGCTAAAGGTAAAGAATTCAATCAAAGACACTCAAAATTGAAATTTAAGCACTAAAACATAATAATGTATGGAAATTTTTTTAAAATTTTCTCCTATAATTTTGGGGGAAAATGAATGTAGCTTAGAATTCAAAATATTTTCAAATTTACTGATTACACACACACACACACACATGCACACACACATGCACACACACACACACGCACACACACAACTTAAAGATTTAATAGCACTTGCATACATTTAATTCTCATGCAGTGCTAAAACCAATAACAGCCTATATAAACTCATGTATGTAAAAGCTGAACAAAAATTGTTCTTTATTGCCAACGGATTAAACACATACGTGACCAAATCGTGCAAACGAATAACTGAAACATATGCAGCTAGGTTACATCAAAAACGCACAGGGGGAGGCTTGAGGAATGTTATCCATTAACCCATTAATGCCTGACTTTTTCCCCAAAGATATTTTGTATACTGGTTACAAACAGTGTTTCATGGACAGGAAAAATAATTAAAAAAATATCATCTAAAAAATATTTTCTTTATTAAGGAAAGAAAAATCGTCCCTTAAAAGTTACGATAGACTCCCAGAGGGTACATACTTTTTTTACTAATTTACTAAAATTTTTTTCTGCCTACGATATAATATTTAAAATGACATTTTATAAGAAGAAATAAAATCAGCAATGAACATAAACTGGGAAGCTGGGAATAACTTTAAAAACTTAGCTTTTTTTCTTTAGATTGTGAACGATGTCATTTTCGATAAAGATCATATTAAAACGGCTATAGAACACACTTTACAATGGTTATGTGCTGAAATCTGTTAATAACGAATTGAAACAATACCAAGGTACTACTTAAGCACTATTATTTGGTTGAAATGTTCATTTTGGGTAAATTCAGACCCTTTTTTGGACCGTCCCTAAAAAGGGACGCTAGGCATTAATGGGTTAAAACTAGTCTGGTCACTCGTTCATGCTAGTATGTAGTGAAGATCTGAAGCAGTAACTAGTGTTAATTTAAAAAATCGGATTTAGGGAAGTCAGGTTTAGGTGTTCTTAGAAGGTCATTATAAGAGAGGGGGGAAGACAGAAATGTGAATGTCTGTTTTGAGGGGGTGGTTAGTGATCAAATCACAGTAATACAAACCTGCGCACGAAACAAACTATCTCCGATTCAATTGGCACAGAAGCAAGGTAATTTGAGCAAACGCCGTAGTGGTGAATCTTTGCTGAAAAAAGAATTGGCGCAGTAAGAAAACAAGAAAAAGATAGACAAAACTTTTGCGCAATAATGAAACACAAGAATACTTTCGATACCTGGACCACACGACCATAAATTTGGCGATGAACATTCTGTATGGAAAACTCAGATCTGGTTTTGTGGCACACTTAACTGTTTACTAATTCGATTTCGATTCTAATTCCATTTGATTGATTTGAACACTGTTGCCGTTAGAAAAAAATGTTAGTTTTCTTGAAACTTATTAGTTGTAATTAACATAGGGTTAGTTAGGGTAAGTGGGCCCGCTTTTTAGAACAATTCGTTTTTAAAGCCTTATACAACAGCTTTAAAGCAAAAAAAGTTTAAACTTGTTGACTTATTTTATCTTGGACATTATTAATAAACACAAGTTCAGCATTATTTCCTAACAAAATGCTTTAAATGTTTTTAACTATCGTATTCTTTAAAAAATGACGTGGGTGGCCCATTTACCCCCTAGGAAGGGGTAAGTGAGCCACCCCTCATTTATTTATATTTGAAGTGAGCATATCTAAAAAAGGGGTTTGCATGTCCTACCTGATAAAGTATGTAACATTTTAGCAGGAAATACTTTTTTGTAAATGTATCCATTAACGAGATATCTACTTACATTTAAATGTGTATGACAAAAAATTATAAAGCAGAATACAAAACAATTGTGTTTGTGAAATTCATTAAAAGCCGTTAGGCATATTTTTTGCTTTTACATATAAATTAGCGTTGCACAATCATAATAGAGTCGATTAAGATCAATTTTGGTCAAATAAAAAGAAATATATAGGTTGTAAAAAATGGAAACACTTAATGGCAGCGTATATTTGAGGTTTGTTGAGGGAGAGACATCATCCTCAGTTATAATTCTAACATCACTTACATCAAACCAATAAAAAGTGCAGCTATTTCTATTCTTTCTATCAAATTTAGCAGCATTTGTTTCATTTGAATCATATTTTAAAGTTGGAACTTCATAATACTTTAAATTTTTCTCTTATGCAAGTTTCCAAATACATAGTTACCAGCTTTTGCAGGTTTTGTAGCTAAAGAATCAATTCCTTATAGGTCTGCATTATTATCTCTCATTTCATCTTAGAAATTGTTTCATCAAAACTGCTTTTCATTTTGAAATCATCATTATTATGAGGGGGCCCACTTACACCATAGTGAGGGGTCCCACTTACACTAACTGAGAAAAAACAAGGTGTAAGTGGGACCCCTCCCCTTAAACACTTATTAATAATACTTTGCATTAAAATGATTATTGCAATGTGTACTTCAGGTTAAACTCTACAAAAAAACTTGATGAACATAGAAAAAATAATTTAATTTAATATTGAAACACTTCTTTGAAAAATGTTGCTCGAACTCGCAATTTTTTTTTTTTTTTTGAATTTTTTTTTCACATAAATTATATGATCAAAAAAAAAAAAAAAACATGAACCCCCCCCCAAAAAAAAAAAACATGAAACCCAAAAAAAAACATTCATTGTGATGACATATAACATGATCAGTACAAAAAAAGTACAAAAACCATATGCGCATTTCAGTTTTAAGGTTAGAACAAACTTTCAGATGAGCAAAAAATTGTCAAAAAATCGTTTTTTTTTTTTTGATGATATTTCTAAAAACTATATGATTGAAATTGATTGCTATTGTAACTAAATAGCGTTACCTTATTTGTGGTGAATTTGTATTAAAAACTAATTTAATAATGAAATATACAACAGTAAAACAGTAAATGTTGATTTTCTCAAAACATAATTTTACGCGTGTTTACAAATTTCATACTGCTCCAGTGTAAAAAATTATTACTTAAATTTGCTAAAAATTTTTTGCCATGTACTTAAGAAGTTTGTTAACATTTTGTTGGAAAGGAATTTTCTATTTTATTAGCTAAGTCGAATATGTTTGCTATGTTTTACTAAAATATGGATATCTTTTACAAAAAAAAAAAAAAAATGTAGATTTTAGTTTTTCTTTTTCCTTTTTTTTTTTGCCACAATATATAGGAAAAGAACTCCCAACATTTTATTTCCTGGTGTTTTATGTTCCACATTTTGCTTGTATTTTGTCATTTTGATGAAATTTCAGGCGCGAGGATTAATATAGAAAAAGTGTTAAAATTCAAATTTTAAATTAAAAAAAAATTAATTTTAAAATATTTCGATGAAAATTTTTTTGTGTTAGTGTTAGCAACATATAGCTATGCTACAAATTTCAAAGAAATTCCTTGAAAATTGCTGAAGAAAAAAATGATAGTCCCTTGTCGCCTTAAGGGGGGTGGCCCACTTACCCCAGTGACCTACTTCCCCGAACCAACCCTAAATAACACTTTGTTTGTAATCTAAATGAGCAACAGACATTATTTTTTATCATTTAGTGAAACATTTTACTCGTACTTGAACATCCGTTTACTTATGAGCGATTCCATACCAAATCACCGAATGGGGGTCGCACGACCGACTCGGATTTTTTTTAAATTTGGTACACAGATTGATGGTATAAAGGTATGAAAAAGCCCAAAAGGAAAGTTACCTGCTCCACTTATTTTCTGAGATACATGCCCTCAAAGTTTGTCCGCCACGTCAAAATACTAAAAAAGTGATGTTATTTAATCATTTTTTATAAAAAATCGTACTCATGCAAAATAAAAGTGTTAGATATCTATGGAAACTAGTTACTCCAGGCATTCTAAAAAAAAATACTAGAACTTTCATAATGAAAATTGCCAAGGTACAGGGCTCTTTGAAGTTGTCACCACAAAAACTTGATTTTGCAGATTTTGCTAAAATTCAGGCATTTATTACAAAAAAAGGCAAACAAAACCAAAGGTTTTCTCACTTTCTGGTAGTGTACAGGTCCTCCCTGTAAATTGCTACGCAATAAATTTTTTGGGTTTCTCACTCCTTCTTGGAAATATTTTAGCTTAAAAATAAGCCATAAGGCAAAAAATGCGTTTTTGGCCATCTTGGCAGCCATTTTTCTCATAAAGGGGGAGCAGTAGAAACTTTAATTTTTTTTTTAAACAAGCCACTGATATGTTAGCTATTCACAGGAAAAGAGTTTACTTTTGGTTATTTCTCCTATTAAGAGATATCCTGCTGACAGTATATGCATGTTTTTCGCGACGACCATATGCTTTTGTTCCCCACTCTCATGGACTTAAAATTAATTAAACCAAAAAATAATTATATATTTATTATTAGCTGTATTATCTACTCAATATGTCATGAAATTTAATTTATTAAATCATTGAACAATAAAGTAGATAATTGATGAAAACAAGAAAAAGTATTTCTCTGATGCCTGAGCATTATGCATTCATAATTATAAAGCACTAAATACTTTTTTGAGAAATTAATTAACATAAATGAGCTCTAAATAGTTATATTATAAGCAGTACCCAATCTTGTGATTGGGATACTCCTGTTTTTAATTGAAGAATTTCTTGAATATCACATGAATATCAGGAAAATAAATGAGGTCTTTTCGTTTGATGTAGGATCCTTTATGACAAATTTCATTTGATGATCTACTAACTGAGCATGGTGATAAAGAGCTATTAATTTCAGCATCGAATTCCATTTTACCTTATTAACAGTTAAATATTTATAAAATAATTAAATAAATAATTTAATATAAAGCCATGCTTGAAGAATTAAAATTAGTGCAACTAATTTATTCCCATACTGATCTTTACAAAACTGACATGTGTTAAGCACTGATAAGAACTGACAAGAATAAGTTTACTCACTAAAATACTAGTTCACAGATACTATAAAGCGTACATTCTATTTTCTACAAAATAATACTGCAACAAAGAACAAGGGTATAAAGGGGTAGGTACTAAAGAATTTCTTGAAAAACCAATTAAAATAAAGGAGCTTCGAATATTTATCTCATAGGCAATACCCAATCTTGTGATTGGATGTTCCTGATTGATGGCTATAAACAGGAGGATACCCTTGTTCTTAGTTGCAGTATTATTTTGTGGAAAATAGAATGTATGCTTTATAGTATCTATGAACTAATATTTTAGTGAGTAAACTTTTTCTTGTCAGTTCTTATCAGTGCTCAACGCATGTCAATTTTGTAAAGATCAGTATGGGAATAAATTAGTTGCACTAATTTTAATTCTTCAAGCATGGCTTTATATTAAATTATTTATTTAATTATTTTGTAAATATTTAACTGTTAATAAGGTAAAATGGAATTTGACGCTGAAATTAATAGCTCTTTATCACCATGCTCAGTTAGTAGCCCATCAAATGAAATTTGTCATAAAATATCCTACATCAAACGAAAAGACCTCATTTATTTTCCTGATATTCATGTGATATTCAAGAAATTCTTCAATTAAAAACAGGAATATCCCAATCACAAGATTGGGCATTGCTTATAATATAAATATTTAGAGCTCATTTATGTTAATTAATTTCTCAAGAAAGTATTTAGTGCTTTATAATTATGAATGCATAATGCTCAGGCATCAGAGAAATACTATTTCTTTTTTTCATCAATTATCTAATTAATTGTTCAATGATTTAATAAATTAAATTTCATGACATATTGGGTCGATAATACAGCTAATAATAAATATATCATTATTTTTTGGTTTAATTAATTTTAAGTCCATGAGAGGGGGAACAAAAGCATATGGTCGTCGCGAAAAACATGCATATACTCTCAGCAGGATATCTCTTAATGGGAGAAATAACCAAAAGTAAACTCTTTTCCTGTGAATAGCTAACATATCAGTGGCTTGTTTAAAAAAAAAATTAAAGTTTCTACTGCTCCCCCTTTATGAGAAAAATGGCTGCCAAGATGGCCAAAAACGCATTTTTTGCCTTACGGCTTATCTTTAAGCTAAAATATTTCCAAGAAGGAGTGAGAAACCCAAAAAATTTATTGCGTAGCAATTTACAGGGAGGACCTGTACACTACCAGAAAGTGAGAAAACCTTTGGTTTTGTTTGCCTTTTTTTGTAATAAATGCCTGAATTTTAGCAAAATCTGCAAAATCAAGTTTTTGTGGTGACAACTTCAAAGAGCCCTGTACCTTGGCAATTTTCATTATGAACGTTCTAGTATTTTTTTTCAGAATGCCTGGAGTAACTAGTTTCCATAGATATCTAACACTTTTATTTTGCATGAGTACGATTTTTTATAAAAAATGATTAAATAACATCACTTTTTTAGTATTTTGACATGGCGGACAAACTTTGAGGGCATGTATCTCAGAAAATAAGTGGAGCAGGTAACTTTCCTTTTGGGCTTTTTCATACCTCTATACCATTAATCTGTGTACCAAATTAAAAAAAAATCCGAGTCGGTCGTGCGACCAACTTTTTTTTTTCTCGGTGATTTGGTATGGAATCGCTCTTATGTTTTTGCTATTGTCTATCACAGTCAGCATTCTATAATGTCCATTTCTCTGGTAAAAATGCAAACATAGTGTTTAACAGACAAGGATAAAAAAGTCGCTGCCTATGTTGGTATTATTATTCGCAATTCTCTATTTTAGCTCGATTTCACCTCAGTTTCTTAGAAAATGTCCGTCAAATGTGGAGCAACTAAGCCTACGCAATACACACGTGTCACCATAAAGCTTAAAAGAAGCAAGCAAATTGATTCAAGATTTCTTTAGTGCTAAACCGAAATAGCAGGAAATCTGAAAGATCTTTCTTCTTTTTGGCTTCTTTCAGGCCTAAGCAAGAATTTTTTGATTCAAAAAAAAAAAAAAAAAAATTGAGTTTTTTTTTAAAGAGGTGATTGGCCAATTTCTGAAAGATTATAGAAATCATTGCTTAAAATCAGTGTAATCTTTTTACCTGTTAACAGTTTAGATTTAAAAGAAAATTAGAATCCAAATATTTAAGAGACGTAAGAGCAAAGTTTCGAATATCTCACAAAAAAAAAAAAAATGTTTTATCCCACTTTTAAAACAAAAGGCTCAATTGTTCACTTTGATGCAACTTTTTTTCTTTTGCACTATATCGACGATACGTTTGCTTTTTATTCGACAATAAACATTACTAAACCGAAATGTTTCAAATTGAAAAAAAAAAAAAAGCGATATCAAACGGAACTTTGGTTTTGTTTCATAAAACAAAAAATTAAATAAATCATATGTTTCCTTATATTTTCACGGAAGAAACTTTTGAACTGGTGTATGTTTTGTCTTTATCGAAATAAATTTATTCATTAATTCTTTCATCTTTATGCATGAGGATGCATATCTTTGAAGAAATTTCACTGCAGATTTCGAGTATAAAAAAGCTTCCAAGTATACTTTCGCAAAAGATATACTACTATCGTATTCGGTCATAGGCGGACTTAAGCCGCAAATTCTGGGGGTGCAACAGTGCTAGAAATCAAGGGGGGGGTGTGATTCCCAGGACAACAAGCCAGTGGCGCAACCAGAAAAATTTTAAGCCGGGTTTGAAAAAACCCAGGGGTTTGATATGGTTTTGATGTAAAACCCGGACTTTTTCGGGCTTTTTCTAGAGTCATTTAAAAATCATTCTCTATTCAAACATTGTATACTAAACTACTGCTTGCTACGTAAAATTTTTAAAGAGTCGGAAGAGCCGTGAAGAGGGAGGGCCACTGTGACCCCCTAAAAATTTTTTTATTTGGAAAATTAGGAAAAAGCATTGCTGTATTGATTTTTTAAAATTAATATTATATTTTAAATTGATATTGAATTGAATTTATGGATTTGATAGTTCCTGTTTATTTTTATCCTCTAAATATTCAAATAAGTAAATAAATAACTGAAATTCATATGCACAGTTTTATTTCTACTACTTACTAAGTTACTCAGAAAGGAAGATGCATTTTTCTGGACCACGTATTGATCAAGACTAAATTTCATAATAAACTCAATGTTATAACTAAACTGATCAATACTAATTTCTAGATTTGGTATTGATCATAATATTTGTAATGTTTAGTTTTTCCTGAAATAAATGTTTTCAATATGCAGTAAATTATGAAAAAAAAAAAAAAAAAAAAACACTTCACCGACATAGTGTGTCATTTCAAGTGGGATTACCCGAAAAACCTCGGGTGAGTTTTTTTCGGGCTAGGCCCAAGTTGGCGAATTCTGCTTTTAGTTTTTTCTCCATTTGATAGGCAGGTTTGGCGGGTTATCCCCAGGAAAATTTTTGATATTGTAATCCTGAAAATGCAGTTTTAGATGGCCGCTGGTGCTGTGAAGGGAAAGAAAAGTTCGCATGAACTTCCACATAGAATTCTAGAAATTGAAGTAATAAAAACGCGATTATAGGCAATATTTGTTGACGCTCATTCAAGGGATAGCGCTTAACTTAAGGACTAGATAAGGACCCCGATCAATTCTCTGAAAAGTAGAGCAAAGTCGATCGCCTTTTCCGCAACTTTTTGAAGTTGAAGTTTTAAAAACGCCACTGTAGACAAACTTTAATGCTTTTACGAGAGAGGCGTTCTGGTTCTCTCTCCAGGAAACATCTCGAAATATAAGTCCTAAGAAACGAAGTTTAACAGAAATATTTAGTAATGTTAAGAGGAGAGGTTTGAAGGCTCTTCCGCCTTAATTTTTTTCAAACATTAGTTTTTTCATTTTCAGATTTCATACGGAAGCATCACCTCGCATAATTTAAAGAGAACGGGGTGCTATACGTCTCATCCAATTGTCTTTCTAAAAACATCATTCTTATCATCATTAAGACGTCTTGGATGATATTAGAGAAAGTTATATTGAAAGCTTGCCAATTTTTTTTAGAAATCTTGGTCCTAAAAACGCGATGTAGATCATATCTAGTAACAATAGGGATTCGGCACTTCTTAACATTTGAAACTCCGGAAAAGTCTTAAAAGCGAGACGTTAGATGGCCAAAAAAGGTACTAGGGTCTCCGATAATATTTTTAGAATTCAAGTTTTATAAATTTGATTGTAGGATTGTTTCGATGGATTTTTTGAAAACAGATACCCCTTATCTGCCAGCTCTTCAATTTTTCATAGTTTAAGTTCCAAAAACACAATATTAGACAATTTTTCGATGCGGTTATTTTGTGAGGCTCTACCCTGAAAATTTTCGAAATTTAAGTTCTAAGAACGAAGTTCTTATGTGCAATATTCCATTGTATTAGAAGGAAAATTTAAGGCTACTGTCTTCAATCTTCCATTGGCGGCAAGAAAACTTGAAATCCTAAGCATGTCAATTCTTAGGATTTCAAAGTCTACTGTGCCAAAAGGTTCTCCCCTTTACACTTTTCGAAACTGTAGTTTAGAAAACCAAAATTTTAACGATTTTCAATGATGGAGTAAGGGTGGTTGGGGTTGCCCTTGTCCGAAAATTTTCCAAAATTGAAGCCTTAAACATGTGAGTGTATGTAAAATCACATTTGGTGATGTTAGGGACACATCAGTGTTTCAAAATTGAAGCTTCAAAAACGAAATTTTAAGCGATTTTCGATCTTTTAAGGTGTTTGGTATTTGGAGGATTTTCTTTGAAAATTTTGCTAAACAGAAGCCCATGATACGAAATTTGTGATGCTCCGTTATAACTTCGGCGGGGTAGAGGATTTCCACGAAATAACATTTTGATGACTTTCTTATTTTCAGACGAAATCAAAAAAAAAAAAAAAAAGAAAAACAGGCAAAAATGAAATTGAAAACAAGAGGATAGGCAAGAGGGGGGGGGGGCACACAATTAGCTGACTAACAATCTGAAGCTGCTAAAAAATTTAAGTGTCGACGTTTTTCTATTTTTTAAATAAATTTAGATATTTTCTCAACATAAAGAATTTTTGGTACCTTTTCCCAAGACGCGTTTTTACCTTCTATTCAATATTAAAGAATATTTAAAAAAAATATATCAACGCAGCATTCTGGAGAAAAGGTGGGAGGAAGGGAGCACGAGCATTGTGGGCCCTCTCTAGTTGCGTTATTACAACAAGAAGTCCGGAGGGGGGAGTGGTACTTCTATTTAAATTTTTGAAAATTTACCTTAAAAATGCTGGTCTTCAATTGATTTTGAGGCAAATTTTACTGATACTCACGGTTTTTTTTTATTATTATTATTTTTTTTTTATGATTTTGTCATGGTAGTTTCAAAGTAGAAGTTGTAATGATGTACCAATAAATACCCAATTACAGAGTACCCACACATTCTATAATACAGCACTGAATAATAATGTTCTTTTTCAACTACATTTCCTGGAGAAATATACTTAATTTCATTTTTTTTCAAAACCCAAATAAAAATGTTGGGGGTGCGGCGCACCCCCTGGCACCCCCGTAAGTCCGCTTATGTATTCGGTTAGCGTTAAGCGGTGAATATTCCCCTGTTTCCTATGTTAGAAAACAGGTTTATAAAAGAATAGTATATACTTTTTTCTTGTTGAAAAGTTGCATGTTTTTCGGAGATGGAAAACTATAAAACATATTTCCTTTGAGAATTTGACTATCGAATTAGGTAGAAGAAAAGGATGACTTAATTTTGCATCATATGAAATTAGGTTATAAATTTTTTATTTTTAACAATTTTGACAGTTTAGTTTAAATTATTTTCACACAACTGAGATTTATTACTACTGCTTTAGAGAAACAAATTTTATTGTTCTCCTCTCTTAGTAGTGTTGGTCATTTTGCTACCTTTCTGGTATTTTTGGAAAATATAGCGGCAACAACTAGAAAAAAAAAAAACCACTCATCCCCTTCCTCACACGGACAAAAAGAGCAAAACCTGGAAAATATATGTGGATTTTGCGTAAAACAATAGAATTTTTTACATAATCCAATTAATGTTATTTTTTCGTGGAATAGCTGACTACAGACGTTTTTTTTTTTGCACTTCATACCTTCCAGTTTTCTCTATAAGTATTGTTTGCAGGATTAGAGGCTTTTGTCACTTTTTATGCAGTCAAAGGGATTTTTTTAGTCTGTACAGAGTTGGGGAGCGGGGTGGGGTGTGAATGAGACAGCTTATATAATTGGTATCTGTAACATCTGTCTTTGCTGGAACTCAAAATTCTAATTGTGGAACGAATAAAGTAGCTAGGTAATTCCAATTCAATAACAAGCACTAAACAGCTTGCAGAGACTCCAAATGTATTAGATATTTGTTTGGTTTTTTGGCTACGTAACGCTTGTACCTTACGGGATACGTCCATCACGAAGACTGACGGTATTTTTTTTCTGGAAACCTTCAAAACTAAACTGTATTATATAGTAGTAAAGACCATGTCCTTCATCAAATTCGTGAGATAAAACAAGGATTTAAACTATTTCTAATCTTTATCAGCTATTTTGTGAAAAACTTATGTGTCTGTTAGCGTGGAATTGTCCAACCTGTGTTATTATTATTTAAAAAGGAGCGAGAGAAAGCAATTTTATAGTTCACTGAGAAAGTTGTACTATAATTACAAAATATACAACTGAACCCAAAATGCTAATCTAGTGCGAGGATAAATGTTAGTAAGGCTTGGTGCTGAGATTGAGTCGGATTTTGATTCAAGATAGAAATATTTTAGAACTCAAAATTCTAATTTTGGAATTAATAAAGTAGGTGTGTTATTGCTTTAAAATGCGCAATTTCGTAGTTTTTTTAAACAGTACTACAACTGCTAACAATACAACTGAATCTAAAAGGCCCATGTAGATGGAGGATAGATATGAGACAGACCACAAATGTTCTGAGTGTGAGTTACGTTTCGCTTTAATGTAGAAATGTTCCTGCTCACACTGGGTCTGGTAAATGACGACAGCCACAGTCAAATGTATGGAGCCGGGCTGAAACTGTGGAGCCGAGCTGATGCTGTAGAACCGCGACTGCAGCAGGCTGAGGTGGGTCAGCAGGAACGCTGGAGTCGGAATCACCGACGGGAAGGCTTCCAGAGTCTCCAGGAGATTCGGGTACAGGTGCGATTTCCAGTCCTCGTAGCGGGTTGAATCCTGTAGAATGAAGAATCTAGTTTGAATAATTCTGCATAAGGTAGATTTGTGGAGTTTAATTCGGCATAATATGGGATATAGGATATATGGGCGGTGTTGTGCAAAAGTGGGTCGATCCACCGACCAGTAGTTTTGAGTAAATTTGGTTCAAAGTTGATCAACAAAGGAAGTGGGTAACCATTTTGCTCTCTAGATAGCATAGTAATACAGAATTTGGTTAAAATCCTTTTTGCATCCAATTTTAGCTCCGTTCACATGAAGCTTTTCTAGCTCGCATTTCCCCGCTCCAACCCCGAAAAAAACCGTTCGGCAAATCCACCGTTCACATGTGAAAAGAGGTTTTATTCCACAAAACGGAATTACCCAGCATCCTTAGCATTTTTACCCAGCCTCCTTTTTGCTCTGTTTACAATCTGCGCACATGTTTTGTTGGTTTTGGAACGATTTTCACGTTATTTGAGAAAGAAAGAATTTAATTTTGTTGCGAATCTGCTGATGGATTCTTCGGCACCCGTGCTCAGCAAGCTGTGTCGCCAAATTTTTGTAGACGGCATTGGAGCGGACCGTCCCATCCAATCTGACTTGGACGTCCGCTTCCGACCATAACTTGATTAAGAGTTGTCTCCTCATCCTGCCATCTTTAATTTTCATTTAAATTCGAAGTCATGGCCGAAGAGAAAACCGAACGCGAAGAACGAAAAAGACGAAGACACGAAGAGAATCCGACGACGCGTTATCCAATATGGCGGATGTGAACAAACTCGATGCGCGCAGTGCACTCTGGGTAAAATTCCGCAAAAATTCCAGTAGAGGGCAGGAGGAAAAAAATTCCGCTTTTACCCCGCAAATAACCGGAATGTGGATCAAAGCGGGTTTTTTCCGGGGTCGAAAACGTCCATGTGAACGGGGTTAGTGTGTCCATTTATTTACCAACCCATGTAAATAAGTCATTTAAAAATTTTTGTGGATTAAAAAAGCTCATTTTTGCATAATGTCGTCCATATTTTAAATGATAGGGCTAATGGTTGATTCCTGAAGAGTTAAATCTAATAAAATCAATAAAACATTTTAAATGGTTATGCCATTCATAGATTAGTGGAGTTGAATCCTATTAGCCCGGTCAAAATAGACGAAAAAAACGCGAAAGTTCGGAAAAATTCGCATAGAGCTGAAAATTGGTACAGACCTAAAGGATATCATAAGTGAAATCTCAAAAGTCCTCATGAATCCCGGTGGAGCTAAAAATTTTATTCAAGGTCAAAGGTCAAAAAATCGATTTTTCATATATATCTCTTAAACGGTAATTGGAAGCGACAAAATAGAGGTTACAAAGTTTGAAAAGTATACATTTGTGTACAAACAAGTGGGGATTCCGAATATGGGTCATGGGGGTCATATCCTCCCCCCTAAAGCTACCAAAAATGGATAAAAACGGCATTTGGGGAGATACATTTTGAAAAATTCCCCTCAGACCCCTTATTTTTACTCGAATTTGGTACTTTAACAATGCAATTAACATAAGTATTACTAAAGACATCATTATAAGTGAAGTGTCAAAAGTCCCCATGGATCCCGGTGGAGCTAAATATTTTATTCAAGGTCAAATGTCAAAATCGATTTTTCCCTAATATCTCTTAAACGGTAAGTGTTATTGTAAAAATAGGGGTGACAAAGTTTGAAAAAAGTTTTCAAGTGACCTCATGAAACACTTTCCCCAACTTGACCGCTACGCCTATTCCCTCCTAAGATTCACCCTCCCCCCTCTATGAGAGGGTCAATTTACATTCGGGGTGAGTGGAGGCGTTTTCCTTCAACAATATTAAATTGGAACGTGTTGATAAAGTTCTCCCTCTTTTAACCGTCAGTAGCTCTATAAAAATTCACAATGAAAAGGTACCAATAGATCCTGTATTACTGTTTCAACGAATGTGTATTTCTAAGTATTTGGAGGATGAGCTTGATACATTTTTCAAGTTTGAATTGGCTCCTTATCCATTATCACTCATCGATGCAATTGAAATGTGTAAAACACAAAAATCAGCTATTTACATCATCGATGGTGTATATCTTTTACATCGCGTTGTATGGGATTGAGATGAAAAATTCGATGCGATTTTTGAGAAGTACGTTAATTATGTTCATAGACATTTTGGTAACAACGTTTTTTTAGTATTCGATTCATATTCTGATCATACTAAGAATATCAAAGTTTCAGAGCAACGTCGTCGGATAAATAAAATATCTCCATCTTCTGATGTTCTTTTTAACAGATTTATGATTTCTCCAACAAACCAGCAGCAATTTCTTGCCAACACACATAACAAGTCTCGATTTATTTCAATGCTTTGAGAAAAATTAAAAGCTGCTCTTATTTCTGTGAAGCAAGCCAATAATGACGCTGATGTTCTAATAATTGAAACAGCTTTAGAAAATTTAAACACAAATACCACTATTATTGTTGGTGAAGATGTCGACTTGCTAATAATATTGACAGCAAGAACTCCTACTGACAGAATAATTTACTTTTTAAAGCTGGTACAACTGGAAAAGACGCAAAACTGTACTAATCACAAAGTTTAACTTCATATCCAAAGTGTCAAGATCATATCTTATTTTTACATGCAGTAATTGGATGTGATACTAAGTTAGCGTTTTATAAGCGAGGCAAAACGAAAATATTTAAATCATTTTTAAAAAATCAGGATTTAATTCATTGCACTGAAGTTTTCAAAAATATCAGCTGTTCTCCCAATATCATTCTCACTAAAGGAATTCGCTCTATTCTTGCTATGTATGGAGCTCTAAAAAAAGTCGATTCCCTTGACAAGTACAGGTATTCTTGTTTCGTGAAAAATACACGTAACAATAAACCTGTTCAATTATCCTGTTTTCCTCCAACATCTGCTGCTGCATATCAACATTTATATCGTGTGTACTACCAAGTAGGGGAGAGTGGTAATGAATGGGCCATTTTTTGGTTTTGAATTTTTGTAATTTTCTAACACTTTGTTTTAACTTTAAATTGGTGTTTTAGTTACTTTACTTATCTGGCTATCCAAAAAAGTCATAAAAGTTGGATTGGCACCCGTCTATAATGAATTATAATAGAAAATAAAAATTTTGAAATTTGGCCCATTCAACCCCACCTACGGGGTTGAATGAGCCATCGAAGGTAATGAATGGGCCACTAAATGAATTGAATGAAAACATGTGGATTTAATCTTTTATGAATTTTGCTGAATATGACAAAATAAATGTGGCACTTGACATGATGATACAAAATCATACTGATTTAAAATTATATAAACATCAAAACTGATGCAATTAAAATAAAACCGATGCGTACCAATTGTAGCAGAAAAATGACTAAATAATGAGATTGTAAGAAATAAATAACATCAAATATATATAAAAAAATAACAGATAATACACACTATGATTTAACAAAATTTATATATTTCAAAAATAATATTAAAATCCCTTTCAAAAACTTCATCTCCATTTTCAAACTCGTCAAAATTCAAAAATTTTTTTTAAAATTTACTAGACATTGGGAATAAGAAATATCTAACTTAAGTTACCAAGAAAGAAAATGAAATTGTACTGTGAGGAATATAATATGAAGGAGAGAGGGGGGCTTTTTCAAGCCACGCACTCCGGCCAGAGGTCTATTGTATTATAGGAATATAATTATAGATCTGCAAATTATATTTAAAAGTTACTACAAACCTATTTTGAAGACAGTAATCTTAATCTATCTATGACAGTCAGTTGTGTTTCATATTAATGCGAAAATCCAAAGAAAAGGAAGAAAAACAATATTTAGGCGGCCCATTCATTACCATGACATAGTGGCCCATTCAGCCCCACCTATACTTTTGGAATCCATTTAGGTTTTTTGAGTACATTGAATTTAGATAACATCAAAATACATCTTAAGATTAGTTTATAGATATGGAAAGACTAGCTTATACATATGTATGCAGTGAAATACTTAGTACATTTTAGCTAGGAAATGTTTTACTAAAAAGGGAAAAACTTACTTTTCAGTCAGATTCTTGACCTTGCCACTCTAGTTTGAAAATGGCTCAGCGCAAACGAATGAAAATTGGATGAGTTTAGGAGAACAAATAGCTACATCTAGTGGTGGCATCAAAAAAAAAATTCATGCAAATACTTTTTCATATTTTGTTAGTGGCCCATTCATCACCATGGCCCATTCATTACCACTCTCCCCTACAAATATGGCTAGGCAACAAGCTAGACCCTGAAAACTGGGGATGGGTCCTGAAAGATAACGTTTTGGGGCCAATTCAGACTCTACTGATACCCGCTCCAGAAAAACTTCTCCATACTATTTTTTGCAATTGCAAGAAGGGATGCAGTCATAATTGTGACTGCAGAAAAGTCGGATTGTTTTGCTCAAAAATTTGCAGTAATTGCCTAGGCCAGTGGTGCTCCAATGTGGAATCAAATGTAATCGATGCTGATGACGATGATATTGGTGAAGAAGATGTAAGTGATCCCATTTTTTCATTCGAGCCATCTTTAGAAATTAAAGATCAAGAAGAGAGGGGAAGAAGAAATAGAAGATCATATTACTATTCAAAAGCTGGAAGGAAATTTAAAACGCATTAAAAAAAAATAAATAAATAGTAAACTGTATGATAATCAAGAGTTTGAAGTATCAACAAAACACATGTTTAAAAGATGAATAGAAACCTGTTTGATAATATTTGTGTCATTCATTCTGTCGTCATTCTGCACCTCATATAGGACTCCTACTTTAAATAGCGATATTTTGGTTTCAAAATACCACAAAATTCCTTTTTTTTATTTTTGTCGTTTTGGTCATGTGAAGCATATAAGAGACTTTTAAATGAGTGCAAGAATCATCTTTAAATGGCTGCACGGATTCCAAAATCTTACTGTCAACTAATTGGTGATGTTTGCTCGAGAGGAAAAGTTATATTAACAACTTAAAAGATGTGTTTCTTTTACTGAAGTAAGTAAGAATATTTTCTCATTATTTATCCTAAATAAATAATGTGCATGTATTTAAAGTTATTTTGAATGAAAAATATATTCTAAAAAGAGGGGAATTAATGTATAGTATACTTAAAAAAAAAATATTTTGCAGTTGCTTTACAGAGGCTTCTTATCCATTAAGGGGGGGGGGGTGTAATATTGATGTTGCTAATTTCACATAATCTGGACCCGACAGAGTTGAACTTGATATAAATACTTCTTTTGAACGTATTGTATAACTTACAAACTTTATATGCACTTTTTTATGATAACACTTAACGTTTGTGCAAACAAAAGAAAGAATTTTTTGACCTTTGACCTTGCATAAAATGTTTAGATTAAGTGGGATCGATAGGGATTTTTGATATTTCGTTTATAACGATGTATTTTATATCTGTGCCAATTTTTAGCTCTCTGTGAAATTTTTTGGTTTTTAAATTTTTTTGTTTATTTTGACCTTTGACCTTCCATAAAATGCTTAGTTCAAATGGGATCGATTTAAATTTTTTATATATCATTTATAATGATGTATTTAAGGTCTGTACCAATTTTTAGCACCGTACGATTTTTTTTCAATTTTTTGAAAAAAAATTCAATTTTGACCTTTGACCTTGAATAAAATTTTTAGCTCCACCGGGATTCATGAGGACTTTTGAGATTTCACTTATAATTATATTCTTAAGGTCTGTACCAATTTTCAGTTCTATGCGAATTTTTCCGAACTGAAATGTCTATTTTGACCGGGCTATATAGAATAAAGACTACTTTTAAAATGATTGAGCGGAAGGTAGATTAGTGTTTTGCATAATAAAGGCGAAATTTAAATAATTGCATGAATGGTAGATTAGTGAAGTTGAGTCCCATATAATAAAGAAATAAGGGGATAAAAGGCAGGTTAGTAGAGTTGAAACCTATGAAACGAGGAATTCATTGAAATGATTGTGACGATATTTGATCAGTAGAACAAGAAAGAATTCATAATGTTAGTCGCTGTCGGGAATTGGTAACCGAAAGCAATGGATATTGGTATCGACTGCGGCATCAGATACATTTGTCGCAATAAACTGTTTATATAGTCCTGCATAGCTTCAAGCATTTATCCAATTCAAATGGCATCACAGTACAATAAAAAAAATCATGGACATCTGCCTAAAAATAACTTTCAGCTATAGAAATGAGAGCCAATATGTAAGCAGTTAGGAACAAGAGGGCGTGTTGGTCAAACTATGTTCAACCCGTAATGCGCCTGCCAAACGTTAATAACAAAAGGTTTTCTCAAACCCAATAGCAGTGGAAATAGTATATCTTTGTGTCAAAGCCAGAACTCTTCCATACAGCGAGATAGTACCGTTGGTCCAGCAAATACTGTGTACAAAATCGGTAGACAATAAGCGTGCGCTCTCAAGTCGATACAATCGACTCACCGTTGCTAGAAGCTGAATCTTCCTCATATCAGCCTCATCTTGAGCCATGGTGGCCAGGATTCGCAGGAACTGCTGCCCGGGTGGGGTGGTGATGTCGAGATAGCGCGTCAGGGCGAGTCGCATCGTCAGAGCCGGGATCCTCTCGTGTGGGTACCAGCGGAAGGCGGGACCTAGTCAGAAAATGATAATGTATTAACTAATTGTTCATTCAGGTACATACACCATTAATATCTACACACACTACATGAGGATGAAGTCGAGGGCATTCAAAATAAATTACCGGTCCACTTCTCATAAACTAATCTTTGTAGGGCATATCATGGGGTTACAAGTGAAACACACTAACTCAAAATTATTCATTTTCAGATTTTTAGTTTATCTTACACACAAAAATGAGCTGTTTCTACTGGTGAAACCCACTAAGTCATATCTTTATTATGCAATGCTATACTAGTGAAACTCACTAAGTCGTATAATTATTAATGTCCTACTATTATCATGCTGGGGATAATAATATAATATAAAATAAGCATGCCAGAGTCAAGAATGGTTCGTAATAACCAAAAAATACCATTACTATAATTTTATTCGATTTAATTATGTCAATTCCAACGAAATTAAAATAAAAAATTTTTGATCGGCGTTTTCTCAAAATCATGTTTTTTGACTTAGTGTGTTTCACTTGTAACCCCACGATATGATTACAGTCAGGGCAAACCTAACCTGATGGCATTGTGTAAGCTACGGGAATTATATATTGTTATTTATATAGTCATATAATCAATATTATTTATTTATATAGTTATAATTGAGTATTACTCGCCCAGCCTCGGGAAATATTAGATGCAACGAGAAGCACGGACATTTTAGTTTGTTTCCAGGGACGTCATTTCAAGTTTTTTCAGGGGGGGGTACCAAACGGTCCAAACACAATAAAATTTCATCGGAAAACATAAAAAACTACGCCCACTTATATGTAAATGCATTGATTTCTCAAAGCCGGGGGGGGGAGGCAATTGACCCCCCTGCCCCCCCTCAATGACGGGCCTGTTTATTTCCCGGATGAGACAAGTTTCATGTGACTTTTGGCATCTATAGATAAACAAAATGCTGGAGATGAGATTTGCAATTAATATTCCATTAGTGGATTCTCAAAGTAGCATCTTTTTAGAACACCCTCATCACGTTTTTTCCTAACATACGTTTTATCTATGTCTGGAGAAAAAAAATGTTCTAAAAGGGAAAAAATAAAACTTTTTACTCATTTAAGTCTTTGAAGGGCTTCTTTCTTAAGGGACATTGTATTTCTTATGAGATCGCATTTTTATTGGTACATACTCATTTCCTAGTTTCTAGCACGGAAATATTACCGAATAGAGTCCGCAGCTGGAGGCATAAAAACTCTTAGGGCCCTGCTCCACGTTAGCAGAAAACGCGACCGAAACCGAAAATCCGGGTACTTTCCATAGGAACACTATTTCCTCCATTTTACGTTTCTGCTTTCTTTTTCTGCTTTACACCAATGTGGAGCAGGGCCCTTGCACTATAAAACACTATTTACAATGAATCAATATTGAAAAGCGTTTTTTATATTAGTGAGATCAAAGTTCCGAGCGATCAATTGAACAATAACTCAAAACCAAATGGTGCATCGATCCAATTTGTTTATAATGAAAGAACCCAGCTCAAGAAAAGATTATGTTTTCATTACGGACTCATCTGTAACGAGCGAATAAATAAGTAAGTATTTCTAGACTCTTTAGACAAAGACGGCGCCAACAACGGAACCTAAACTCAGGGTTAAATCATACTTCGATCACAGACTTGAAAGTAATTCACACAGTAAAACACAATTTTATGTAATCCATCTCTCTATCAGCTCTTTTATAAGCACACACATACATACACACAAAAAAATAAATAAATAAATAAATAAATAAATAAATAAGCAAAAATCTTGGTTCGGGTGCATTTTAGAATATTTCCATTCGTTCAGCCACATTTAAGCTTCTCCTAATGTCGTCAGTGTTTGTGAATTCCGACCCAGGTAGCACAAATAACCTTTAAATGTTTTATAAACGTTTTTAAGCGGTTGCCACAAGGTTAATAACCATTTTACAACCTTTAAATAACGAAGTGTGCTACTTGGGGGGGAAAGTGCTTTGAACTCTGTAAAACGGTTTTCACTGTCGGTGCAGTGTTAACGCAGAGAAAACCACTACATTCCGCTATTGCAGCACTTCCCAACCTTTTCTCGCTCACGTACAACTAAGTTGTACATTAGGGTGGGCCGAAAATGACTTTGTTTTTATGTCCATGATGGGGAGTGCGGAAAAGGTGCCATTGAGGGAACAAAGTCCTTATAAAAAATTTGAAAATTTTTTCATTAATTTCTTGATCTGCAGCAAATGCTTTGAAGTATGGAAAAAATGCAGTTTTTTTCGAAATTTGTAGCAAATTATTACATGTTTTTTTCTATTTTTGATAATGGATAGGGCAGAAAAGGTGCCATGGGGGGCATGGAAATTCCTTAATAAATTTGACGTATGTGGTATGATTCCTTCCCTTTCTACAAATGCCTAGAAGATTTGGCAATTTCCTGCGTTTTAAATTAAATTTTGTCAAAAAGTTAAAATGCTGTTTCGCCGTACTTCTCGGAAATAACTACATTTTTTGTCACATACAATCCATTTTTAGATGTTCGATGCTAAATTTTTTTAAAAAAATAATTTCCCAAAAAATCTTAAAAAGCTGCATTTTTTCCAAACTTCAACGTAATTGTGGCCCAGATCAAGAAATTGACTTAAAATGTTCCAATTTTTTTGTGCACCTTGCTTTCCAAATGGCACCTTTTCCGTATTCTCCATCATCGAAATAATGAAAAAAAGTATTTTTCGGCCCATCCTATTGTACATCATGCATAATGAGGGAGTTTCCGAAATTTCAAAAGTATTTTTTTCTGAAAGAGCATGTTTCAAAACATAGTAATTGACCATTTTTTTATTCTTTGACACATTTATATATTTTTTATGAATTATTTTAAGCGGTGCGCAGATGCTATTCCGAAAAAAAAAAAAACATCTGCGCATGACGTCAGTGGTGCATGTAAGCACGAAATCTAATTGGTTGTAGTGAGATGACGAAGGTCGTGACGTCACCAATTCCTGCGATTGGACAACTCAAGTCAAGCCAAATGGTGTTATTATTGGAAAGAGAGCTGTTAGGTGTACCACTGACGTCACAAAAACCACGCCCCGTTTTCAAGGTAGGGTATTTAAAAAAAATAATAAAAATAAACTATTGGGAAAATTAAAGTATTTTCCGGGCCCATGTTATTTTTTTATATCATTCTATAAATTTCAGTAACAAAAAGTAGTACTTTTGACTGAAGGAAACTCCCCCATTGTACTACTTTTTAAAAATGACTGTAATTTGTATTTTATGTTTTTTTATTTTCTTTTATTTAATCACTGAATTTTATTGCAAGTGTGTTAATTTATTTGCTATAAACATTTTATAGGGTGAAAATGATAGCATATCACGTGATGAAAGAAGTTTCATTGAAACACACCTAAACGCTATGCAGGATATAAGGTGACAGAAATAATATATTCATCGAAACATTTATGTATTTTGTGATTGTTCAAAGTTTTGTGTTTATCAGATATTTTGACATACACTGGCGGAAAAAAAAATCCCAACACCAAGAAAAAATTACTGTAGAGTAATGAAATTTGGGTAATGCAATTGTCTAGTTGACATGTTTAATTGATTAAATGTACAAGATCACTGGCTAATTTAAGCTCAAGAAAATGCTGTGCAAATGTGAAATTATGTTAATTTAATAGAGGGTGTAACCTACAGAATTTTGAAGGCAAGCCTGAAACTGTGCATGCATTATGTCATACAGGTGCCGAATGTCACTTTGTGGTATGGAGTGCCATGCTTGTTGCACTTGTTGTGTCAATATTAGGACCGTCATTGTTGACTGTGGATGATGCTCGAGGTGCCGTCCAATGATATCCCATACGTTATCAATTGGAGACAGACCTGGTGATTTTGCAGGTCATTGTAACATGTCAGCACTCTGAAGAGCACATTGCGTTACAGCAGCGGTGTGAGGGCGAGCGTTATCCTGTTGGAAAACTCCTCCTTGAATGCTACTCATGAAGGGCTGTACTATTGGTTAAATTACCAGACTGACGACAAATTTTCAGTCAGTGAGTTTGGGATAACCACAAGAGTGCCCCTGTTGTTGGAAATTGCTCTAGAGTCCAGGAATCCAGGTGTGGGTCCCGTGTGTCTAGCCGTAGACCGCTTGGATGCAGGCGGTCCCCCGGCCTCCTTCTGACCAATATACAGCCACCACTGGCACTAAGGCAGAATCTGTTTTCATCAAAAATTACAACAGATCTCCACTCCGACCCCCAGTGAGCTCTGTCTTGGCACCACTGCCGTCGAAAACGGCAGTGATTTGCATTTAATAGAATACCGGCTACAGGACTCCTGGCTCGGAGCTGTCATTGAAGTACGCGATTTCTTACTGTTCTTTGGGTCACGACGGTACCATCTGCAGCTCGAATGTCAGCCGCAGATGCAGTACGATGCGCCACAGTCATACGCAAGATTCGGCGATCTTCCTTCTCAGTCATGCCACGTGGCAGCTCGGAACTCGATCTTCTTGAAGTAATACCCTCCCTTGACCACAGCTTCCAATAATCGTGCATGGTGGAAACATTCCACCACAAGTCTTTCTGCAATATCGCGAAATGAAAATTTACCTTCTCGTAGCCAAATTGTACGACCTCGTTTAAACTCGGTGAGCTGTTGATAATGACTTCTTCGTCTTCTTAAAGGCATTCCTGACTAACATGGACGCAATTCGTCTGATTTCACGGAAAAATAGTACTCACGAGCTTCACAACACGGTTTTCAAACAAGCCTTATTTGCATGTTCTGAGTGACGCTAGCTGCGCCACACTTATGCGCGGAGCGCGAAATTTCAATCGGTGTCATCCTTCAGTTGTATAAACACGCCTACCAAATTTCGTTTATCTAGCTCAAGTCTTTCTTGGTGTTGGGTTTTTTTTTCCGCCAGTGTATTTCATTGCTTATAAATGGTTGTAATTAAAACACAAAATTATAAAAAAGTCAATTATTTATTCCCTCATTGCAATCAAATATACACCCTTGTGCAAATTAATTGAAGCAAAGAATTTTTTTCTTTAACTTTCAAATTAATCTTAATATTTTTCACTTATCGTACTAAAATTAGGAAAAATATGAATGAAATAACTAAATTCTTCTCCTGTTATCAATTTTCACCAATCAGAGGGGTTCTAGGGACGCTTCAGTAGATTAAAACTACATCTATGATCACGTCAGTTGAGATTTCACTGTCGTCAGTGGTGGATATAACACATTGAAATCGTACAAAGATTGTTACTCCTTCCATACATACGGCAAAGACTTATAAAGATATTTCGAAGATAGTTGACATTAGTATTGCAAATGTGAGCCGTGTTATAAAACAAACTTGAGAAGCGGGATCCATATCGCCAAAGAGCAGAGGGAAATGTTCCCAAAAATTGAAAAAAAAACGCCAAGAGATGACTCTTTTCTACTTATGCAAAGTAAAAAAACTTGTGCAGCACTTAATAAAGATTTAAAAAGGTATGGAATAAATATGAGCTCATTTACTGTTCAGACGCTCCTTATTGCAGCCAGTCAGCTAGCCTATTGGCATATGAAGAAACAGCTTCTGACCAAACCATTGAAGAAAAAGCGCTACTTGTGGGTATAAAAACGTAAGAATTGAGCTGTTAAAATGATAGGAAAGAACTATTTTCCCAAGTAGCACACTTCGTTTTTTAATGGTTGTAAAATGGTTATTAACGTTGTGACAACGGATTAAAAACGTTTATAAAACGTTTAAACGTTTTTTGTGCTACCTGGGTTGTGACATAATTCATTTCATTGTAAAAAGCCAACGAACGGAGACCTCCCGGTGAAAGAATTCGGGACTGCATCATAAACCGATTTGTTTACACCCTCAAAAGAAGATGTTTAGGGGTTGTTTAGGCTAAAGTGGGGTTGGTTCTTCGCAGCCTGCTGAGGGTATGGTTGGTTGGTTGGTTGGTTTGTTTAGATTTATTGGCACAAGAGCCTTATAGGCTATACTGCGCCAAACGAAATTTTTATTTAAAATAGATTTGCTAAAACTACAAGTAGTAAAACACGATGGACATAAAACTTCTAAAATTATTTACAACATTTATAAGAATGATATTAACAAATTTTAAAATTTTGAACAAGTCAAATGTAAAAACAGTCTAAAAAGTTTCAATTAAAACCAATAATAGAATAAACGAAACTACGACACATAAAAACAAGGTCGAGAAAACATAGAACACTAAATCATACACAAAAAGCCAATTTCCCTAAGAAACGGGAACAAATTAGGATGAGGTACATCCCCCAACAAATCCGTCAAAGTTGGATAAAACAGTTAAAGAATTTAGCTGAGGGTATGGTGCGTTCTGAGCGATCTACAACAATTTCGGGAAAAAATGCTTTACCAGTATTGAAGAAACGATGCACAGACGGAATGGAGATTTTTCAGCCGGATTTAGCCTTTTGCTATACGCCCAAAATGACCAGGAAATTCATGTCTGAGAACCAAATAGAGACTATAGAGGAGTTGGGAACTCTCCTGGTATCAATCCAGTCGAGAATCTTTTGGGCTGTATGCAATAATCACCTATTGCATAAGGGCTGTTCTACTATGGAGAAGTTAATCACTGAGTTAATTCTTCTTCTGTCTGAGAACCAAATAGAGACTTTGGAGGAGTCGGGAACTCTGCTGGTATCAATCCAGTCGAGAATCTTTTGGGCTGTATGCAATAATCGCCTATTGCATAAGGGCTGTTCGACTATGAAGAAGTTAATCACTGAGTTAATTCACGTCTGGTACAAGGACACAAATGTTGCAAATGAGTGTAAAAAATTGGTGGATTTCATGCCGAATCATGTCCAAATGTTAATAAAGAGTTGCTGAGATCCTATTATGTTATAAAATCTCTTGACTTTACACAAATTAGTATAAAATCGTATTTTTTCTTA